>RBZT01000696.1:0-25367 GCA_003693705.1 Polymyxa betae
AAAGCCTTGATGCGACAGAGTCATCGGAAATATATATGATCTTAGCTTAAGCGCGGCATTTGTCCGAATTTTCGGGTTTTGTTTGTCGGGACCGCACAGTTTCAGTATTTCTTAAATGTTTTCAATGTATTTTGTGGCGTACTTGGCAGAGGCTGATATAGGGATAGGACCGATTGCAAGTCGCTAACCGCATTGTGTTTCCTCTATGAAAATTTAGTTCGGGATGGTGGCAAGATAATGCCATCTAGCGTAACGCATTGATACGAATCACAGTCACCTTGGATGGAGTCAGCAGTTGTCGTACTGGACTAGGCCAGATACGCTTCATATTCCATCGAGCCTCTCACTAAGTCATATTGTGCAATACAGTACTGAAATTCCAACAGGGCTGCCAGACGACCTGCTATCAAGTATAACGTTATCCAAATTGGGGAGGTTTATTGACACGAAAATCTTAAGAAAAATTTCCAGAAAAGTACTAAAAACCCTTAATTGCAATCCCATCCCGAATTACATACAGATTCAACCAGTGATCCAGTATGGTCTCCTTGCGGAATCAAGTGTTGGAGGAATCAGGCTGCAGTGACGGATCTGAAACCCTAACCCCAAAATTAAACATTACAATTTCCTAACCCTAACACATTTCAGAACCGCGGATGACAAGATTAACGCATCGCCATATAGTTTCCTTTTCAAACGATTGCGGTTTAATCAGAGCGAAATTGTCCGCCACGAACTGCGTCGGAAAATACCCGTCTGCCTTTGATCAAAATCATGTCGTCGCTCTTCCTCTTCCTGTCCCTCTTCGTGGGCGTACTGGCCCAGGCGCCGGCCAACAAGCGGGCCAGCTGTGAGTCCGCCGGCCTGGCCGACCTCCCTCTGGAGCTGCTCAAGGACATCACGGACCGCGTGGCGGACCCCGCCTCCGTCGCCCACCTGAGCCAATCGTCACGGCATCTCCATGACGCGCTGCGGCCTCGACTCGGATTCCGCAGCCTGTTTCATCACTCCGTCCGCGGCGCCTCGCTCTCCGAACGTGTCCGCGCTTATCTACGTTACGTACAAGACCACCGTCATGCAGCGCCGATCGCAGCCCGTCACGTGACCCATGCCGAGGCCCTGGGCCTGTACGACCGCCTGCTGGACTGCAGGGATCTGCGGAATGCGGAAAAGCTAACGTTTCTGCGTGTACTGACGGAGCAGGTTACGCCGTTCGCCGATGTGATCTGGGGAGCGGATTTTCGCAAATGTCCGGCGGAGTTGGCCGACGGAGTCCGTCTGCTGTGGACGCAGCCTCCGCCCGTAAGCTGGCACGTCAACATTGTGACTGGGGCTGCAAGTGTTACCGACCGATTGGTGCGGACGCCGCTTCCGGACTCCGGCTTAGTCGAAGAAGTCCGCAAGCTGCATTCGCCTCCATTCAACGCCGTGTTTCCCGATAATGCGGACTTTGCGGGCCTACTGTTACAGTATCTCTGTAATCCGGACAGTCCGCATTTCGGACAACCGGATCCTGCACTCGCGTATGAATTTCAGACCCATAATCAAAATCTGCTCATGAACTCCGTGGTTCTTCTCGATCTACTCCGTCACCAAATCCGATTCGATCTGGTCCAGTTCCTGATGCTGGTGATGCCGCTTCCGGAGTTACTGCCGCAACTCTACCCGCTGTTACGTAAACCCTCGCTACGGAAACATAACGAAGTTAGTAACGCAATTGTCAAACCGTGTAAGAAACTCCTCGATCAGTTCGAGGACGTCCAGGCGATCGCGCTGGTTCGAATTCCGGAAGTCCGTGACGGACTTCTCCTCTGGAAGAAGCTGTTCGTGGATTTGTTATATTACGCGATTGCTCAAGTTCGCGTCCGTTTCGTGGAGTTTATCTGTGCGCAGCCCTACGCCGCGGACGTGATCAACGGAGTTCCGGGACGGCCTCGCCCCCTGCATGCCGCTTTTCGACAATGGAGATGTTTGCCTGTTTTGTTACAAGTCCCTGGAGTGGATCTTGTCTGTCTTTGTCCGGTGTCCGGGCGGTCCGCAGCCACGTATTTTTTCAATAATCGCGTCGGGCTCGAGAATCTGTTAGAACGCGTGCCGTCGGACAAACTTGCGGACTTAATTCGCGCCAATCCCGATGTTACGTTTCAAGAATTGGAGAAGTTTGCGGGGACAAGTCGCGGACATCTGGCGAACGAATTTCTGCGCCAAAATTTCATGCCGGAGTTTATCAATCATCGTTACGGTAACGACAACCGTACTCTGCTGCACTGGGCTGTCAAGGCCGCCGACAGCGGTATGTTTCGCTACATTCTGCAAGTCCGCAACCTTGACGTTACGCTCCTGGATGCGGACGGACATGTTGCGTTTCATTACGTTACCGATTTCGGGTTCTTCCATATGCACGGCCTTGGCAGTCTGTATCATCTGCTCCGCACGGATCCGCATCGCTTCTGTACGTTGATTTCGCATCTGTTCCGGGACCGGAAACATGATTGGTTACGTTACCTGGTGGACAATATGACCCTGATGAGCGGCTTTGTTTCTCCGAAGGATGGCTGCACCCTACTGCATATTGCGTTTCAACGTAACGATATCGCGCTGGTGGCGCAGCTGTTAACGATACCCGGTATCGTAATTGACTGCCGTGATCATGCCGGACGGGTCCCTTTTTCCAATTTCACTCCGATTCGAGAGTCCGTGACGGCCTTATCGGCGCTGGTTCCTGCTGCACAGGTGGCCGCCCTAGTCCGTACGGACTCTGCGCTGTTCGTCTCCAAACTCATTCAGCAACTGAGTAGAAATCCGGATTTCTTCCCGTTTTTGATTGAGCAGCCCTTGATCACGGAGATTCTGTGCGTTCCAGATGCGGTTACAAATCTGACTCTGTTCGCGCACGCCATACGGACCAGGAATTTTCCGATTGCGCGCCGTCTCCTGGAAATTTCTGCGGACACGGACATCACTTCCGTGCAATAAATCATTCTGATTTCCAACTTTTTTTGTGTAGCGAAACTATTTTGAATACGCCGAATTTTAGCTCGAATATGTCACAATTTTCAAGCTTTTTTGATGCGGAGATGAACAGCTACAGGCTCCTTAATATGGTCATTCACGATCGTAGATAGATGCTTATTGCCGGCGCTTCCTTTCAGCTGCAGGAAAGGTCATGACTGCGTCCCATTGGATCTAATAACAGGACAGTTCTGAGATTGGCATCCGGGCTGTTCCAGGGTTAGGGTTTCTTCAGCCGAGCATTTCTCTGAGGAGCTCAACGAAACCCGCTGCAAACGTGCTCGTTCATCCATTCTCATTTGTAACGTGGATGTTACGATACATTTGCCAGTGACATTTTTGAAGGAAAAAACAGTCAAAAACGTTCTGCTGGTGGGTTGGAGGGGCCACACCAGCAGCAGCTCCATCAAAATTCGCTGTCTATCTTCAATGGCCAGAACGTTTTATTAAACAATAACTCGATTGGATTGGATTCGACTAGTTCGCGGATTTATGGTCAACAGGCGGCGTGGCTGGATAATTTTAGGCAAATTGCCCAAATAGATTCCTGATCTATTGATCGATCGAGCCATTCAGAATACATGAATTCGACCGTCTTCTTCAGATTTTATTTCGCTTTGTTCTTGTAATGGCGGTCTCCTTGGAAGGAAAAACGACAAGAGAACGCTCAAATTGGGGTTTTAATGGTTGCTGGTTGACCATTATAAGGCTACTGCCTTCCAGGTTTCCGCTCCCTGATCAAGGCCGAGGGCCAGCACGCCCTGCTGGGCCTGCTGCTGGAAGCGCCGCTGCCCGACGGCTGGGTGGCCGAGGCCGAATCGCTGCTCGGCGAACCGATTCTACAGTCGCGCGCCGTACTGGCTCCCCGCACGGGCGCCGTTCGCGTCCTGCTGTCGTTCCCGGAAGCTGTCGTTCCCGGAACTGATTCGGACCGACAGCGTCGATAACCGCGGCCGGATTGCTCGGTCGTATGCTGAGGCGGGCTCAGAGATTGAGAGATTTTTTGACGATTTTTCATCGCTTGAATGTGTGCGGATCGTTATCTAATACAGATTTGTTATCAATGGCAGTCTGTTATGCAAATATTGTCAAGTTTGGGATATTTTCAAATTGAAGAACATCAAAAATCGCTCGTCCGCATCGACCGTGTATCGGTGTCGCTCATAAGGCCGCTGTTCGAAAAATCTACTTTCAGGAAATTATCTGAAACAGGTCTCACTCAAATCCACATAAATTTTCCCCTTTTTAACCACACAGTCAGTATACAGTAGTGAATTTGTTCTCAGAAGCAAAGCGCTGTTAATAAAAACAGGCAGAGCCGTCAGACAATGGAGGTGTTTTCTTTAAGTGAGAAATTGATACGGATGGTAGACGTAGCGAAATCGAGTTACAGCTTGTTTACTTCAGATCTGACTGGTTTCGTCACAAATCCATCGATATATTGACCACTCCCAGCCATCAGAGGGCAGATCCTCTATCAAAAGTCACTTCTTTTTTCGACAGGAATTCTTGACCAGCGTCTTACTGCTATCTGAGAGTAAACTTTCACCCAAATTGGCGACGGTTTCTCCAAGTTTTGTTAGTTTTGAAAACTGCCAAATTTCGAGGATTCAGACAGATAAGCAAGATCGAGATTTAATGATATAAGAGAGGAATGCGGAGAGGCGACGATTGGCGACATTTCGGACACGTATAATCGCTATCTGCAGGGAGTGATTGGCGCCACTTCTCCGCACATTGCCGATGGAAGAAGTGGATCTCACAGGGCATCTTACGGTGCTGCACGGGGGTCGTACTGGATCTCGCCTGTCGCAGATACGGTCAGTAACACAGCGTTAGAAAAAACACTTCGCCCGGTGATCCGGAACAAATTGTCATTTTTTAGTACGGCTGCAAAAAAAGAACAAAAACATTGTTAGAAACGGAAACGAAAGAGAAAACGGAAAGTGAATCATAAACAGTGATTTATTGAAATGAAAAGGTCACGGTCTCGATTATAGAAACACCGGTTTAAACATTGCAAGATTTCAGCAAACGTTTTGGAAAAAACAAAGTCAAAATTTGAGAAAATTTACTCGAGGAGAGGAGTCCGGTGAGGACTCCGATGGAGGCTGCTCCAGCATTGACGTCAGACAGATTCCGCAATCATCAATAAAGCAGTCCTGGAACTAAACACGCCCCCCATTACTATGCAGCATAACATTTAATAGCATTCAGGACCTTCTCGCGATCCTGTTCGGTGATTTCTGGCTCGGCAAAATAGCGCAGCAGGGGAGGGATATCGTAATCCGCGAACAACGTGAGTTGGTTTTCGACGTTTCGGATTTCCGAGATCCGCCGATAGCACACCGAAATGACGTACCCGAACACTAACGGGTACGGAAGCAGGCAGATATAGCTGTCGGCATTCAGAAAGGGCGTCGGAGCCGCGGCCGGCTCCAGGCCGCTCTCCAGCAGAATCCGCCCTCTGAAACCCGATCACACCGAGCATGACAGATTCGTATGAGTAACGTTACCTGGCCGATCCGAGCCACGAAAACATCGACAGGACCAGTACGACGGCGACGACCAGGCGTGGATTCATCTCGTCTGGGATTGATGTTGGTCTTTTGACCGATTGTGGGGAAAGTCGGAGTCGGGGCCCCCCTTTCACGGACTGCGCGCACTTTCTACCCACACTGTGGCTGGAAATTCTCCGGGTTTGATCAATTGAGAAGAGCTGTGCTTTGAATCGAGTGATTTATTGACGCCCGATAGATGCGATTGGCGGACTGCGACAGACGCCCAACCGCGGCACAGAGCTCAATGAATGACATCATAGAGGCGAGATCGCCACAGCTGTTACTGGCGAGATGGACTCAATTTAAACTTCAAACAATTTTTAAGAGAAATTCAAAAGAATAATCGGTATCATCCATCCAGCCCATTCTCAAAACGTTAGAGTTGCCGGCCTGCTACAACGATTTTCTCAGCCTGCGAGGATCCTGTTGATCAGAACCAATGAAGCTACATAAAGGCGCAGCCTTGATGCTCGATGGTTTGTAATACACAGTCGTTGAGCGCTTGCAAGAGCTATTGTTTCCGGTCTAAAATGCAGGCTCGCCTTGAGGTCTGCTGACGAGAGAATTCCTTTCGCTGTTTCAATCTCGGTCGACGTGGCAGCAGAAGTTTGTGGCTCGTCCGACACGAAACATGACAGAAAGTCGTTTCTGCAGCATTTTGATGTTCGTAACATGAACGACCCCGATATGTGATGACCATTTTAAAACTGTGATAAAGAGCGCACACTGTTTTCAACAGCGAACCTGTGGTGTGTAAAGTTGCGATTTATTCGAATCACTATCCTCATTACACGCGTGTAGCACGTATCGAAAGTATCGCAGTTTGTCATTTTTGACAACAATGCTTTGAACTGTCTACAAAACATTCCGTCATGTAAAAAGGCGTTTTTCGTCGTCCATCAAGCCCGGACGGATTCCGCTTTCTTTGAGCAGCAGATACTGCATGTTTCTGATGACTTTCATATTGTACACATTGCGCAATAGTGTGGCATCGCTTGTTCCCGAAACATTCGCCGTCTGATTGCGATTCCAACGCCACCACGGACTCGGCAGGATTATCTGGAACATGATCACGAATGTCTCCCTCGCATGTGAATTATATTGTTTATAATAAAACTCACCGTAAATCATTACGCTTCCAACCCGCTCAATCGTACATATGGGAATAGTCTCTCTTCATTACAATTTCCAGCATTCAGATAGCCGTCTCGCTCGTCTTCCCATATCATGTCATGGGGAAGATCGCCTCCGCCCATCTAAGCGCGTTCAATCAGGGCGCGCTGTATGATGTTTCGGAACAACAATGTTTGATTGGCCTTGGTCTGGGTATCGTCGGACTTTTGATCACTGAAGATCATGCGATCTGCGGTGCAATCCATGAGAGCGTATCTTCGCACGCTCTGGGTGAACATCATCGCAGATACGTTACCGTCGTCATCAGTCGTTAGATTTGCCGCAGCGATCAGGTCGTACCTGGCACCAAACTGGACCCGGATTCGTTGGATCACGAATTCTCTCCTCCCAATACAAACACGTTCCCCGATGTCAAGCCCGTCGCAAATTCCGTCACAGCCAGACGCTGTTTCGTCAACTTTGTCACTCGTTCCGAGTCGGACAACTGAGAGCGAACATACCAAAGAATATGACGAAGAGGCTTTGGTCCATTGTTGTCTTATCTCAAATCGGACTGGCGGCGTGAAGTAGGCGATCGTGAAGCTGCTGTAGTAGTCGGTGACCGGCATGATGTACCGAGGTCTGAGAGCCCTGCATGCTTTCCACCTTCGTTGGCTCGCAGACCACGTCTGAGGTCCTCCCGGGGGCTCACTCCCGAGTTGATTTTCATCAGGGTACAGCTGCTCGGGACTTGGCGTCAGGGCGCAGATCTTGCAGCTACAGATCGATGTCCTGCTAGCTTTCGTCTCGTCGATTGTCATGCCAGCGGCGCGGCTCTTGCTGCCATGTTTTAGCACGAGTTGGGAATTGCAACTTCATCATCTCACGTGCATTTTGAAAGAGAAAGAGACCATTTACATCTTCCAGCAACGACATACCCCGACTGTTTTGAGCTGTGAAAAGGTTCTCAATCACCTGCAGACATAGATCTCGAAAAAAAGAATGGAGAATGGGGTAGTCGAAACCCCGACCTCGTCGTTGCTAACGACGCGTGATGACCAACTACACCAATTCCCCGTGTTGGTAACATTAAGCAGGATATTACTTTATTGATGGTAAGATCACTTTCTTTTTAAAATTCAAGTATCGAAGGGACTTCTTTTCTTCAGCGACATCTTGAACCGGATTCCTTTCCATCACTTGATAGCGCTGTGGATTCTCCAGAACGCCGACATAGATTGCCTGGCTATGAAACAGGCGCCAGAGCGGGCGCCCATCGAAATCGAACTCGCCCGTCGGCTGAATAAACCCGCAGACATAGAGGGCGTCATAGATCCTATTCCCGTGCGGTGTGATGAAACATTTGGTCCCCGGATACAGGCAGCCGCGCCATTCTTGCATCCCTACCGGGCGTATCGGCCCCGGGAATCGAGGCCGTGGTGGTTGGGAGATGAAGCTGGGCATACTTGTAGGCTTGATAGTTGGTTGGGTTGCAGAATGAGCCAGAGATAGAGAATCGGCCCGGGTTATATGTTAAGCCGGCGAGTTCTAGCCATATGAAGAGGATGAGGTTGGATGGGTGGTGGACGGGGTCCCTGCTGGTCTTAGAACCTCCAAGAACGACCGAGCCGATCATGTGGTGAGTATGAGGTAGGTGGGCTCAGTCTGTGGCCGACTGGCGATAGCCCCAGTAATCGATTCAGTAATGCTTTATTTATTGTGTCCGTCGACGGATGGAAGGCTGCGTGTCCGATGACGTATGGAAGGCTGCGCGACTGTTGACGGCTAAAAGGCTGCGTGCCCGATGACGGATGGAAGGCTGCGTGCCCGATGACGGATGGAAGGCTGCGCGACTGTTGACAGATGGAAGGCTGCGCATCCTTTGACAGGCAGAAGCCTTTCCGTCTTGTACAGTAACGTGTTTTTTTATCAAACGGCGGAGTCAGGTTCTGGATTCCTATCATTGAATGGATCTCATATTACTATTCGAGAATCTCTGAAGTCTGAACGTATGGATGGTGGCCGCCCCCACATGGGCAAGAAAACGTAGCCCCAAGTTCTGGCCGCTTTCGTGGTGTCAGGTCACTCAAGTGGGCCGAGCCTTGGACGGAGTATTGTCAGCATAATATGGTGCTGCATACTGACGATCACATGACGGAGACGGGGCATCAATCAATAGCAAACGGATTTTATTGTACTTTACACGGAAGAATGTTCAGAGCGTGTCGAGGACAGGCGCACGTCGAGCTGGCCCAAATTCGGGGTCATGATTATAGGACTTTCGTAATGATGAAAGAGTTGTGTCATTTGGTGATATGGTACAGAGATACCCTTTGATAGGACCTCATTACGTAGAAGATCTCCAACCTTTCTACAGAGACCTCCATTATTCTTCACCCATTCTTGTGCAGATCTTGCTATACCCCAAGAATACGTATATCCATACAACAATGCTGAGTTCGGGGGTTTCAGCATACGCGGACCCAGATACTCTTCCGCCGGAGATAGCCATCCGAGACCGTACTGGCTCCTCAGCTCAGCAATAAACGAATTGAAATCGCTAGGATCGTGAGTGATACGATTCCAATGATATCCAGCAATACCATTGAGTAAATCTTTGAACTTTCTGAGCGCATCGAAGACAACGTATTCATTCTGAATCTGAGAGATTTGTTCTTCAGTTAATGTAGGATCAATATGCTGCAGAACTTGGGTATCAATCGTCCACATCTCATTCATTTGGGATGGAAACTCAGACCAATCCGTAGGGCCATGGCACGCTGATAATATCGAATATTTCGGGTTCGAGAACATAAAATGTAGAGCATGACCGAATTCATGAAACAGGCTGTTCATCTAAACAAGGAATTAGCTACGAAGCCCTAGAACATCAAGTACTTGCGTAACATCCATATGAGAGGAATTCGCTGGGAGCACAATGTTAATGATGAAGGCGGCTTGATCAAGATGAAGATTGGATGATCTCGTCATCAACGGCGTTATGAAGTTCCTAGGGTTTTTGTTCGGGCGACCTATGAGATCCAGGAATAGAAGGCCGAGCTTAGTGCCATCGTCCTCCTGTATCTCGAATACACGAACATGAGGATGTAACTTGGGGATGTTGCTGCGCTCAGTGAATTGTAATCCGTAGAGCTGTTCGGCAACGAAGAAGATTCCTTTCCAGATAACGTCTTCAATTAGGAAGCGATTCTGGTTTAATGAGGATAGTCGAGTTCGGACTTCATTCGCATATTCTTTAAAGGTGTACGAGCTCCGGTCTAGCTGCGTTTGAAAATGCATTATATCCTAAAACCATATTGTCAGATATCATGATGGAAGTTGACTTTAGGCTGAATAGAGAATGAGAAAAAAGAAACATCACGAAAAGTGAAAAGTTTGGGCGGCCTTACAATTTGGTTGAATAAATCAGCATATTGACTCAATGTAGATTCAACTTGTTGAACAGATCCAGCACATGACCGTGAGATTCTTGAACTTGCAACATTATCATATTGTTGTGAGAGCTGGACCCTCTCTGTTTGTGCCAAGATCAGACGTCGATACGACGACAGATCAAGAATGAATTTGGAGCTCGGAAACTGCCTGTCAAGCTTCATCATCTCCGTCGTCAACTCATTGAATCGTTCCTGACTGATCTGATTGAGGTCGGCGCCGCAATCTCGGAAATGTGCCTCAGCTGCTAAGGCAAATCGGTGCTCTTCATCCTGCTCTGTCATCGCATCCACAACTGATCGAATACGCTGATAAACACTCGTGATCTGGAACAGAGCTGGGTCTATTAGTTTTAAGAATAGCAGGGCTCGATTGTAATCCATCTCATTGCCATTAGCATGAGCTACACAGGAAAATCGTGCAGAGTTCCATTTATAGAAAAAGGGATTCAGTGGTAGAAGAGTATTCTCAAATGTAGGAGGATCTGGATTAGATCCGATACGAGCAAGATCATCTTTCAATTCCTGAATCAAACGTTGACCATATTGTGGCACCTTAATCGTCTTGTAACATGATCTCAGTATAACGGAATGACCATTCTGATTACGTTACATACCGGCATGGTATACTCTTTTGTGTCGATATGTTGATATATTTGGTGGGTATGCTCGGAAAAAGCAAAAGTTTCGACGGTGGTTCGAACGCGAGGAGCATGCCCGTGTCCAAAATCGCGGCCGTTGGCGCAAGCTATATTTTAGCAGATGATTCACCGCCATATCGAACGACAGTGCCTGTCTGCCTGATCCATAAATAAACGCCTCCGGTCGGGTTTAAACAGAATTTGAATAGCGCTTCTTTTACTTTTATGCGCTCAGATTTCTCCTTTCGTCTTTCACTTCCTATCGGTCGTCGTCGTTGCCTATGATGGTATTGGTCTCTCTAATAAAACACAACCACAATTGATTAAGGTAATTCAATCATTCAATCATTTATTCACGAAAACTTAAATCATTAATAGTCCTGACTAATATTTGCTGTTTCTTATCATTCTTAGTGTTCTTCTTCTTACTTGCTTTATATTTTATCTCCATCTTCTCCAGTTTAGTATTCATTCGTTTGTCCATACAGGAACGCCGTGTTGACATCCAATTGCCTCAGATGTAGTCCAGCATGTGCCGCGTACGCCAACATTACAAGCAGTGAACTCAACGAGACGGCAGGAGCGAGGACGTAAAAATAAAGGTCTTGGGCTGCGAAACGGTTCTCAATCACTTGAAGAAACAATCCTGAAAAAAGTATGGAGAATGGGGTAGTCGAAACCCCGACCTCGTCGTTGCTAACGACGCGTGATGACCAACTACACCAATTCCCCAGATTGGTAACGATCTTCTCGTAACGCAACTCTTCTGCAAGCAGCGATTCGTCTATCTTCCGATCAGGGACGTTACCGCAGGATCGAATCTTAGAAATGCTAAAGGTTTTGGTTCTTCATTCTTTGCGATATTTTTGGAGTTTATATTCCTGACAAAATCTGGAGTCGGTTGGCCAAATATTATGGCAAAGAAGGACGAACCAACTTCCATCATTTAACAAGCGGAGCCTCCCATCATGCATTGAAATCGATTCGAAATTCTTTAAAACCCACATTGCTCTTGTTCCGCCCGGTGTCATGAAGTTAAATACTTGTATAAAACGCCCTTCGCACATTCGCAGGGGATTGCAGCCGAAAGAGGGGCTCAAAGTCTCAAACGAATTCAAATATGTGGAGCCGTACCGGTATGTAAAACGATATTTTCTTCCAGAGAATGCAAACACGATTTGATTGATGGCTGAATTCAGAGGACTGTGTTTTATGGGATTTGGATGTTCCTTTATTACAGGCGGCCTTGAGAAACATGCATGAAAATTTCTAGACAAATAGCATTGATTGAGATGGTCATAATCAGGGACGAATCCAGGGAAGAGTGAGGCCTAGAGAGGCCATGCCACCCCGTTCCCCTGAGAAACTGTTACAGAAGATCTCTAGATAAACAGTAGAATGGGCTCAGATCCATCGAAGAATGCTTTTCCCTTTATTATGGAGCATGTCTTGATCTCCATTACAATGTAACTAGCGAGCTTTTGCTACAAATCAACTTGGTAATACTGCTCGACCCAAACCCGCAGGTGCTTTAAAGACATATTAACCAGAACCTTAAACCCTAACATATGGTCAAATTCGCACAGCACACAGGGACGCTCATAAGGCAGAAAACGGCCGATCTACTACAAAGCCGAAGGTCACGCCGGACCCTGTTCATTCTGCTAACCGACCTCTCATTTCAACATGTCCTGGATTAACAGCCTGCTCATGCCGAGCGCTCAGCTCGGGGTCACTCGCTGTAGCGACCCGCCCGTCTCCCCGGGCCGGTACGTCCGCCCAGGGCGAAAGCACCCCTGGGACTGGACCCGCGACGACTCCTGGGGTCCGCAGCGCTCTCACGACGTCCGAGGGACGCCGACAATGCGGATCTGTACGCCGGTTGTCCACCTGGACTTGCTCGGCGATTGCAGATGGACAGAACCGAGCAGTCCGCGACCCAGAAAGCGTTAGCCGAATTGTGATAGACCCCATGACCCCATGGGGCCAGACTCGGCGGTATTTCTCACTCTGGACTGAAAGGAAAGCGAACTTGACTTATCTACGAATACCGGCAACCGACCGGGATGAAGAGTTTAAGGACAGGAATGAAGTTAATGGTCAGGCGTTAAGTCATTATTATGTGGACTTATCAGCAGAAAGAAACGTCATATTACAGAGAGAACAGGTCTGTAATATAATACTCATCATCATCATCATCATAATCGCGTTCACCATCGGCGGCATCGTTACATTTCTATTCATGATCACGTTACTATGGGCCAGCAACCGATACCATCACGTTCGTCATCTGATTAACAACCAGAGCCGCTTCATGCAGAATCCCGACTAAAACAAATAAATAACAGCTTTGGAAACAAATAGAGGCGGGTAGGATCGCCTGCCGGGGGCGAGTACGTCCATCGATCGGCATCGAGATAGGTTAATGGGGCTGGGCCGGCATGGACCTAGCGGCAACGGGGCCACGACGGGGCCGTACCGGGCCCTGGCCGCGCATTATACCGTCGGGCGGACGATCGGCGAAGGGACGTTCGGGAAGGTGCGCCGGGGCGTGCACCGCCTGACCCGGATCAAAGTCGCCATCAAGATCCTGGAGAAACGCCGCATTAAGGACGCCGACGATGTCGAGCGGGTCAGCCGCGAGATCCATATCATGAAGCATATGAAGCACGCAAATATCATCAACCTGTTTGAGGTGTGGCTCTGTGACGCACCCTGTTTCGACGCACTTTTTAACTCACCTTTTTGATTTTTTCGGAAATTTCGGATTCTTTCATCAACAACGCACTTTTTTCAAAGCACATTGGGAAATTGGCGATTTTTTGTTGAACGAATATGCCGAATTTTCATGATTTTTTGAAGGGTTTCAAACAATTTTATGAACCGATTTTTTTGCGAATTCTCTCTTCGGAGCCAAATTTTCGTAAACCTTTTCACATTGCTTTGATATAATCGTCATAACAGCGTGGCAGGTGCTCGATACGAAACGGTTCGTGTTCCTGATCATGGAGTACGCTGCAGGCGGCGAACTCTTCGACTTCATCGTGCGCAACACGCGCGTCGACGAACGCCTCGCCGCCGAATTCTTCCACCATATCGTCAACGGCATCGATTTCTGCCACAAAGCCAACGTCATCCATCGCGACCTGAAACCAGGTAACATTTCCGCACTCGGGGAACACACGCGGGCCAGTACGCCCACCGATGATTGATAGAGAACCTGTTACTGGACGCCAACCTGAACATCAAGATCGTGGATTTCGGCCTCGGGAATATTCAGACGCCGGACGGGCTGCTGACGACGGCGTGCGGGTCGCCGTGCTACGCGCCCCCGGAGATGATCCAGGGGCAGCCCTACGTGGGGTCGCGGGCTGATATCTGGTCCGCCGGGGTCATTCTATACGCTCTGCTCTGCGGGTATCTCCCCTTTGAAGACTCCAACACCTCCGTCCTTTACAAGAAAATCTGCCAGGGCCGGTACGCCGCACGCGCTTTATTTTTCGAATTGCGGTTTCCGAATGCAAAAATTGTTGGTTTTCCGTTTTGCTTTTTTTGGGGGTGATTTCCGTTTGGTGAATGAATGAATGTTGAAAAAACAACACATTTGGTGATGGATTGGGTGGGCAGGTACGACGTGCCGGATTGGATCTCGCACTCCGCAAGGGATCTGATAGCGCGCCTGCTGCAGACGGATCCGGACAAACGCCTCTCGGTCGACGATATTCGCCTGCATCCGTGGTATGCGCAGACGGTCTGCTCCACGGACCCAGGTCGGTCCGCCCGTTTTTCACACCGGCTCGGTTTCCAAAATTCGGGTTTTAGGGTTAGGGTTTTCCATACTGAATCTGTGTGCCTTATAGGACAGCCATTGGGTAAGACCGAATACGGGACTCGTTCGGACCCGATAGTCGATGACATCATCGAGGAGATGAAACAGCTGGGTTACGATACAGGCGCGACTGTGAACAGTGTGCTGAACCAGCTGCATGACCATCGACACGCTACATACCAGCTGCTGTTGTATCGTTACAGAATGGTGGATCGCACCTGTAACGAAGACGGCGAAGTTCGAGTGTTGCGTCCGCCGATGGCGAGAAATAGCGGTGAGGAGGCGCCGCCGGTGTTCTCCAGTGGCGATGTAACGAAACCGCCCGTCCTGGCACTGATGCCGCTGTTCGACGGCGCCGTGCGCCCCAGTGGGAGTGTAACATATCGATCGCGAGTGGATCGCTCGACCTATCAGGATGGGTCGGTAACAGCTAGACGACCTCTTGCTGGTGTCTCTGTCAAATATGATAAAGATCTCCTCATAGAGAGCAGCTCGCATAACAATAAGGTATCTGCGCTTGTCGAGTTTTACTGCAAAACATTATAACATTTTTTGAAACTTCTAGTTTCTGAAAACTTGTGCGTTTTTTGGACCTTTTTAGGTCGAGTTCGTGGGAGTATAAAATTATCTCTGTTTCCAAATTTCTGTGATCTACTTTACTCGGCTTTTTGTGATCTCGGCTCTCCATTTCGATAAATTTGTGGTTTTCCTCTATGGCATTGCGGACTTTGGAAATGATCGCTTTTCAATGCTGTTCCTGGTTTTCTAACATAATCTTTGTGAAATCGCATTAACAAGGATTGTAGAAGAATGCGGAAGCGAAGCCAGCTCGGACTGCGAGAAAGGAGCCGGGTGAACGTTCGGCAACAGCTGTGATCCCGCGCCTCACTCTCGATAACATCGACCGGGCTCTGGAACTCACCATCAAGCCCACCCGCGCCCCCGTCAGTGCAAGAACCTCTGGAACACGCCCTCGGCCTTCCACGCAAACTCCGCGCACGCATCGACGACCTTCCAATCCGCCCCAATCCGACGGCTTGGCACCTCAATCACCCGTAGCAAAAAGTACTCTTTTTTTTCTGAATTTTTGATTTTTTTTTCGAATATTTTTAACTTTTTTTTTACTGCTTTTCCTTTTGGATTTTTTCTAACCTTGTTTCAGTTTCTGAAAACAAGTTCAATAAAACAGTTTCTGATTTTTTGCAGTTTATGCGCAGCCATCTCCACGGCGTATTTCGCATCCGCGAATCACCGTCAAAGGCACATCGACGACTCCGCGCCCCACACCGCCCTCCGTCGTTCCCGGCACTCCGCGACGTACGACCTCGGCTCGGCGAACGCCGGTCCCGCCACCGGGGCCCCCACCAACACGACCGCGAACGCCTCGGACGTTTAGGTCCGGGCGTCGAAGCTCGATTCCGACATCCTGGCGTGTCTAATACAAACGTAATCGAATTTATTGCTGGGTTTAGGGTTTCGGAGCCGGTTCGCGCTTGAATAACGTCCGCTGGCCGCAGATGATGACTGCGGGCGTCGTAGACCGGTCGCTGTCGATCGCGTAGTCCCAGGGATGTCTCTTGACGTGCTGGCCCTTGGATGGTGATGGTGGAGGGGACGGACTGTCGCTGGGACGCATCCTGTCTCGCAGCGGACGCCGGTCTGATGAAGGTGTCGTCATGTTGGTTGTGTCGGTTGGTTTGCAGAATGAAGGTCGGCCGAGAGAGGGCCTTCTGTAGACCCATGAAACGGCCGATTTCGCCCATATGTCGAGATGCGGGAGAATGTGGCTGTCCATGGAGCGTCCGGCTTCACAAAGTCCACAAACGGGTTTCGGATTTAGGGTGACTTGAGTCACAGATTGCGTCGATGTTCGCGGGAATCAAATGCAATCGAATCGGCATCCTGCTGCTGGTCGATCACATGCAGACTCCGTTTCGGCAATGTCAAATCGCAATCCAAGGGAGACGAAGTCGAGGAAGAAGAGGAAGTGGAGGATGAAGAATACAAAGAAGTTGAAGACGATGCACTCTCGAACGAGATTGGGCTTCCAACGATGCATTCTGGCATCAGATTGCCGATATTTAAAATGTTATACTGTAAGACATTGCCATCTATAGTTTCATTACCTACTGCCCTGCAAAACCCTAAAGATTTACGCTTCGCACGAGGCTGTAAATGATAACGATACTCTCAGCGGTTATCAAAAGGGTCTAGTAGGGATTCTATGACAAAGACATCCTCAAAGGAAGGAATGTCTCGAGTCTGACCAGAAACGTCAGACAGAGGATGAGATGATTGAGAACATTGACCAGATCACAAATGATTTTCGATCTCATCTTCTTGGTGAGGACACTGCGATAGCGGAGATTCGAGTCAAAGGTCCTGTTAAGAGCCTCTCCGTGATAGGGATGGCACACTCGAGGTAGGTGGCGCTCTTATATGTTAAGTAACTCTGAAGCTTCGACCTTACTACAAGCTGACAGATCATTGCTTGGACGATTAAGAGTCTTACGATAGTTCTGGGCCCATTATCAATCAAAAGACACAATCTGAAAGTGATGGGTCTCAAGAGAGATGAGAACATGTTTTTGGTGGTGGCTTTCAACCGAGAATCCGCAGTGGAGGCAGAGAGTGATTTTAGGGAATGAGAATTGTTTAGTAGGTTAATTTTAAATACTATCATCGACAGAAACGAGGTCGTTCATGGTGGCACGCCATCTTTCAGGTAGCTGACAGTGTTAGGCCGGTAGGTTGGTGGCTCGGCTGCGCAGCCCGCACCTCAGTCTGAACTCCGAAACGCTCCGTCCCGCGGCCACCCTGTAAAACAAGAGACGAGCGTACGACGAAACAACGAGATTGATTGGATTTGTTGTTCAGAAACCCCGTGACGGAGTCTACCGTTACTTGATCTCCGTCAATTGATGGATGGTGACCTTCTTACACAGATCCCTTTCCCAGCAGGCGACAATTTCTAGGGCTGGATTTCACTTTGTGAGGACTATGCCCATATCGGTCTCGCCGAGCTGCTTTGCGATGCCCGCCCGACTGGCCTGACAGCGTAATCTTTCTTACAATCCTTTTCCGATCTTCGTCTGAAGGCAACTCCGATGATGCGCTTGCTGCTTTTTGAAAACTAATTGCAATCATCAATCCGCAGGAACGCTTCTAAATCCCAATCTTCTTCATATCATTTTTTAGAGTCAGTATCTTGAAGCCTCACAATGATGCTCGATAGGTAAGGTACGTGCTCTCTGGAAGACGAATCAGCTCACTCAAATTTCTCATTCTCGTAAGGTAATGATTGGATCCTTCTGTCCAATCTGCCTTTGGAATCGCAATAATTTCATGATCGACAGAGCACTAACTTCAGTAGTCTTGATAAGGCAAGGCTCAGATTTCATTCATGATTCGTAACAGGTCTTCAAAAGAGAGCGCTCTGACGATTTATCAAATCAAGGAAAGGCATCGCTCTGCGATTACAGGCCACATGTAGGTGGTGTCTTCCTCACCGGAATCATAGACGAGTTTCAAGCCATCAATATAACGTTTACGGATCCACTTCACAGATTCTGCAGTCCATTTCGGAGCCAGGATATCTACGCAGGATTTGAATAAGACCACCATATCATTTCCTTTCACGATTAACGAGAATTCTTTGACCGCGTGACTCCTCGATGTATATCTCATGATAGTGGAAAACTGCAGATCTAGTCTGAGATCACAGCAGGAGACCATTTGCAAGAAATCGCAAGGACTGACTCTGTAGAGATTCAAATCAAATCGAAAGTCGTAAAAACGGATTCCGATTGCATTCAAGCAAGCCTGCTGAGTATCCGGCAGATTATAATCTCGTGCGAAGAAGAGCAGGTCGAGGTCGTCCAGGCCTTCCTTCGACTTCAGAAGATGATCGCAGATCTTCGTAACCGGCGCCGATATCAGATAATCAGCGACGACAGCTGCTGATTTGATATCATCAAGGCAACTTTGGGTGAGATGATGCAGGCCGTACACGACGATGAGATAGAGTTTGAGCCAATCGAGATTTTTGGACTTGTCGGCATTCCACATTGGAAGATTGATGTGGATTTCTTGACGTTCATCATTTAAAGGGGATGTCAACATCTGTTGATATAGACGCTTTTGTTAGCGAGCACATCCTGGTGACAGAAGATCTTGGAGCCGTCGACAATCAGGACAAGGTCGCTGGTAGACTCCTTGTTGAAGATGGCCTCCATGGCATCGTGCAGCAGCGTCGAAGACGACATTCCAGTGTAAACTAGACCAAGAGTTCCGCCCAGCTGGTACTAAGATAAAATAAAAATTGTGGCAATGACAGCAAGTACTGTAATTGCAAGGTCCGCTCTCGGCATTAATAAAAGTGCGCCTATTACGCACTGTCAAAAAACAAGCTGGTAACAATGTGCGTGGGCTCTAAGAACAGTCCGCTGTCGACCGATTGGACAGTGCGCACGTTACGCACTGTCCAAAAACAAACGGTCAAAACGTGCGTGGGCAGTGCTCGAGCAAAGTGGGCGGTTCATATTTTTTCAATTCCTGCCCATGGAACGCCGTGTCTGCGTGACCAATTATAACCTATTCATGGGTCCTCACTGTGCCGATTGTGCTGCGAGCCTACGATCGACGTAAAAGTGTGTTGGTTTGGGTGATCTTAGAAGTATCCGGCCAGGCTCTTCTGGTGATTCTGCCAAGCAGCTCTACACTCCTATCCATGAGATAATTTCGAACGAATAATGCGGACAACAAACAAAGGAAAACACGGCTTTAGATGGTGTCTTGTTTTCGAGCCGTCATCACGGAGACGCCGCAATAGCCAGTGATGGAACAGATTTCCTAGTTCGTTGACGAACTAGGCAACGCCGACCTTGAACTGACCACCAAGACTATCCATCTTCACCATGAACAACTACGATCCGAACTTTTAGGGCGATGAAACCAGAGAAATCGTCCACATCAATTTGACGCCGCTAAAACGATGCAGAAATACGCACTTGAGGCAACGCTTTACAAAGTGGACAGTTATGAGCGTGGCCATAATGCTTTTAGATGCACTTGGCTTAGCCTGCAGAGAACATAACAGTGTGATAATGGCAGCAGGGGCATAAAACCAAAACATGCCCCATTTTGACTGCAGCGTCCAGGCCGAGGTAGCATCAACAAATTTGCTGTATCGGAAATTGACGAATCCGCCGCTTGCGCAGAGATACAGAATCGGGCCGAAGAGAAGAGTCGCTGCTGCCAGTAAATCTGCTATCGATAGAGACATATCACTTTAAAATGATATCGCGAATGAAGGACTAAAGATAGACATTGGATGAAGGACACTGACGGCAGGCTGCGCTCAGCGGGCTGCGTTAGCTTTCGTCGTTAACAATCAATGCTGCAGATTGTTGCTAACAGAGACTGCAGATAACAGCTAACAATCTCGTGATAATTTGGGAGATTGTACAAGAATCGCTTATAGACCCCGTGATCTGAAAGCAGAAGATATCCGTTCAAATGCTGCCTTTGTTTGGCGAACAGCTGGACCAGCACCTCTCACCACTCCTGTTAGGAATAGAGTTAACCCGACCACAGAACCGGCAGCGAATAGGATCGCCCTTGGAACGGTTGCCGGATGTCTTTGCATCTGTACCCACCAGTAGTATGTAACGACGGTAATGCCGATCCCAACCAATGTAATGGCGAGCAAGACAGCATTCTTAGGCCTGATCCAGGCCATGTCTCACACCGATGTCGAAATCGGACGAATTTTGAAAAGCGTTGCTTATCACTCGGTTATTTCACTTTTTATAAGGAACTTTGTAAGTTCTTGCTTTCGTTGGCTGGGTAGATTAGATTTGCTGATTGATCTAAATGTTCAATGGGATAATAGGATGATGCCTGGTTTGTCATGTCTTCGTGTGCAACCCAGAACTTTGCTATAGACTGGCATATATCGATTGAAATATGACAACATTTCAGGTTTCATCACACACGAGAACCGATTCTGCCGTATCACATTCCAAATTGCGAAGCCAAGGCGCAGGGGACCGGCTGGGAGCCGCTTTGTGATGTATCGTGTGTATAATCCTTGTTTTAGCGACCACCACCAAATTCAGAAAATGTGATGTGTTGGGATCTTCAGTTTTTGCAATCGCACTATCTAAAAAGGTTATAATAAAGAAATCTAATTGTTTTACGAGAGGGACAACTTTTCTTGCTTCAAGCCCATTCTTTTCGTAACCAAACACCGAATAATCATCAGAAGCGACTTCCTTTACGACGACTTGCAAACATATTAAACTAGCTTAAACAGATTGATATATGGTACAATGGGATGAATTGAACAATGGGTCTGAGAGATTTAGAGTGGGTTGTAGAGCTGCACGAAATGAGCGTTAGGATCGTGCCTCGACTTAAAGGCAATAGATAAGAAGATTTGCTCCAGTGTGGCTTCTCCAACGATAGCATCCTGAACAGGAATATCACGGCCGTGTTCGTGAACGAATGCGAACAAAGAAGCCAACGATTGCACTTCCGCTTTTGGAACCCAAAATCGCAGATGAGTTCCATCAGCTTCAACCAGAACGGCGCGAGGATACTTGTTTGTGAACCAGTTACGAATCACACCAACATGTTCTCGAGCGGTGGTGTTCAGATCAATTTGGTAATGATTACCAAATTTACGTGAGAGATGGCCGGCGCTTCCCAGACAGACGATCTCTCCGTTGACCATGATTGAGATACGATCACAGACAGCTTCGGCTTCATCCAGCTGATGAGTAGTCAAGAGCAGACAGCGGCTAGGATCGGCTTGGATTTCAGCGAACATTGCCCAAAAACGACGTCGACTGGCAGGATCCACACCGATCGAAGGCTCATCCATCAGCACCACTTTGCGCTTGATCATGAGGGCCAGAGCGACACAGAGCTTACGCTTCATTCCGCCAGAATATGTTTCGCTTCGACGATCAGCTGCCTTGTCAAGACCAACATTGAAAAGGATGTTGTCGACCAATTCAGATCGAATACTCTTCGGGACACCCTGTAAAACAAATTAAAAATATGCTAAAAGCTAGAGAAAGAAATCCAATATCTTGATAAAGATTGAGCTTAGAAACTTGAAACAAAAATGCAAACTTACTGCTAATCGAGCGATAAACGCCAATTGCTGCCTTCCAGTCATCTTTCCAATAAGAATTTTGTCATGCTGAGGGACATAGCCAATATGTTGACGAGCCGCGAATTCGTCTTCGTTAACTTTGATGCCGGCAACCTTGACATAACCACGAGATGGAGCAGAGATTCCAAGCATGCACTGAATCGAACTCGTTTTTCCACTTCCATTGATACCGAGGAAAGCCAAAGACTGTCCACCGGGAACTCCCACATTGGTTCCTCGAACAGCAACAGTTCTGTCGTAGGATTTCGCCAAATCCACAACCTGAATAACGTCATTTGCTCAAGACTTGATGCGGTTCGATTCCAACAGGACATCTTCGTCAGATACGCGCCCAATGTCCAGTCCAGTAATAGGGCTGCTAAAAGAAGCCAGACGATTTGGATGCAAACGATAATACTCAGCAACAACGGCGACAGCAAAGTAAATAACTCCCATCACGATGAAAAGAATAATCAAAGTAGACGGTGTTATTACATTGACACCGATACGTCGGAAAAAGAACAGGATAATAGGATGAATTTGGCATGCTTGTACAGCGTATTTCAAGAAGGGCAGCTTTCCTGAGAACTGATCCACAAAATAAATAATCAAAACCGGGACCCAAGCGGCCTTGAAAGGACTTTTGGAATTTGAAGTCGATCGGATGCACGCCATGAACCCAACCATAGCAAACACCAGTGCTGAAACAACGCCGGGCGAAAACTCATCAGGGATTGGATGATCCGAGGATTGCCAGATTGACATAACGATGGCAAACGGGATGGCTGTTTGAAGCAGATTGAAGGCGATGATGGTAGCCCAATAGACGAAAGAATTCATTCCAAAAATATCCAATTGCAAGCGGATGTCAGATTGCTGTGGACATATCTGATCACAATTAACAAAACGTTAAAGTGCTTACAGTAAAATGCGAAAGATTGGAGCACGCGTGGGGTGCACATACAAAAAACGACAGCACAATAGCAAGAACGAATAAATCCACACCTGACCACAAAGTAATCGCGGCGAGAAAAATCGGGAAAAACAGCGACAGATGATGACCGACATCCGAGCGGAAATAGTGCCAGATCAGAATTACAATGGAGATGAAATGAGTCCCAAGAGAAACAGGGACAGGAATATAGCTGGGAAGAGACTTCTGAATATCAAGGTCCTTACAAAGCTGCTCTTCATGCGCTTTTGTGATACTCAGGAATACGTCTTCTAATCGCGAAGGAACGAGTGCGTAATGTTGAATCTTGAGGTCAGATTTCTGAGCTTCAATCTCTTTAAGCAGTTTGGTCATCAAGGGGACATCCTAAAGAAGATTTTAATGGATGGAAGAGATCATATCCGATGCATCAATTACTTCGTTCGGGATTTGAAAAGATAAGTCGTGCCCATTATGTAAACGGAGAAGTTTGGCAATTGGAACCACATTGTTCACAAGATCCTTGACTTTAGATGGGTCGATATCGGATTGCTCAGCCAGCTTGAAGGAGATAAGATAACCGGAACCAAGATTATATTTCAAGAACATGGGAGATCCAAGACATTGCATTGATCCAGCAGACATGATCCCGATACGGTCTCCCAAAGCTTCGGCTTCGCTCATGCTATGGAAGTACAATGTTATAACAGGATAACAATAAGCAAAACCCTAGCATTTCAATAGTGATAGCGATAACAATTGAATCGTTTCTGAAGCAAAAACAGATACATCATACTTGTGTGTTGTCATGATGATAGTTCGTCCTGGCCTTAATGTTCGGATGACAGACCAGAGCTCCAGAGACGATTCAATATCCATACCGGAAGAAGGTTCGTCCAGGATAACGGTCTTGTTTTCACCCGAAAAACTAGGAAGCAATCTGAGCGAAAAATGTCAAGGGATCAGAATCAAGCTAACGCTAGCGCGACGGAAAGCTTTCGTTTCTGCCCACCGGACAGATCCTTGGCCATGGAGTGCATTTTCTTCAGCATTCCCATCCTCTCCAACATCATTTCAGCATTGGAATTGACTTGCGCAGGGTGCTGGCCTCGGAGTCGTCCATACAGCTCCAGAATCTCCAGCGGCTTGAAATTGTCATAGAAAGCATCGAATTGAGGACAGATTCCAACAGAAGCACGGGCTTCTGTAGGATTTTTTGAACTATCGAACCCATTGACGATGATACGTCCATGGGTAACGGATTGAATACCAACAAGGCATTCAAGAAGTGTGGTTTTGCCAGCACCGTTTTGTCCTAACGGTAAAAAACTTTTAAGCAATGTGTGAATTTCATAGCGAAGAGGCTACCTAATAAGGCGAAAATCTCGCTCTCATAAACGTTGAGAGAGAGATCCGCAACAGCGACAACGCTTCCGCCGTCAAACTCCTTGACGACATTTTCGATGGCAACACCAGCCGGGCGCTGCTTATCAGTAGATTCGAAGCGCTTAGGATCAACAGCTGTCGTAACGATACGAGTGGGATTAGCCTTGACACTCTTCTTGAGGAAGAAATTCCACTGTCGAGACGATCCATGCTGCGATTTGATGATTTGATGAAGATACATGCCCAATGATAGATAGACAGGAATTTGGAAGAGAGGAATTAGGAACAGTCTGACAGGGAAATAACCAATCCCTGATTCGTACATTGGAGTAGTATTGTAGGCAATCAAACCGGCAGGATGCAGATATTGCATTACCAAGGCAACACTGTCAAGGAAATCTTCAATATCGGAAGAGAGTTGAACGCCATTCATCTTAAGGATATAAGTGATTACAACCGGCAGAGCAGGTGTAAACCATGCGAACGACACAAAAAATCGAGCGATTTTGCTGTTATCGAAAAACGCACATTGAGCATAAGCGACAGCAGCCGCCGAGATTAACGCGAAAAAATAGATTATGACCGTCATTGGACAATCATTCGCGATTTCCAAAGGCTGCATCTGCTCCATAATTTACAAAGCAGTGATTACTGGAAGAATTAACCACTCAGCAACAATCCTGCAATAGTGCAGCAAATAGGAGAACGCGTACTGAACCTCCCCAACACCTTGAATGCGGAAATGTTCCCGGATCTTGCTTGTTTTATCGAGCATAACTCGAGAAACTACTTCGTCCATCAGCAAGATAAAAGGAAGCGATATCAATATAAAAACTAACAGAAATCCGAGTAAAGTAAAGCCGTCGTTAAATGCAGTAGCAAATACCGCGGTCGTGAAATAAACTGCTCCTGCCAAAACGCAATTGCTAAGCAATGCCTTGAAAATAAACATGCCCATCGAGCGCTTGGTTTGGATCCAGTTCTTCCAAAGAAGAGCGGAAACCTGGCTCCTGACTAGCGACATCGTGAGAGCGTCGCAGAAGAGCCTCGTTCGTGCTCAGATATAAAGAGAGTGCGAGTCTTGCAAGATCTTGGAGAGAGAGAGAGAGACAATGCAAAGGGTACCTTCATACTTACTGTATAGAGGGTACCGCAGCAGACAACATTGGCAGTCCAAATTTTACGCAGAAGCGTTTGCGCGACAGGGCCTGACTTGAAAGATTCTTGTAGGAATAAGCATTAGGGGATATCAAAGTTGGCTTCTCGCAAAAAAATTAAAG
>RBZT01000696.1:26708-68231 GCA_003693705.1 Polymyxa betae
ATCGGGCTGTGCATGAGCGGCCTCTTCGTCTCCTACAGTTCTTCACTTTTCAGACTTCAGGAGGCTTCGCAGGTGTGGCCTCTTCATGTTGGCGGTAAGCTATCAGTCAAAAGAACTATTCGACCTCAAGAACTCGCATATAATGAATATATGAGGACAAACACAGGATGGTTTCGCACAACGCCAATACCTCTCCTGCATGAAATAGCCAACGTTCATTTATCTCTTTATAAAATCATTACGGATTCTCCACTAACAGTTCTCAAAGCTGAAGCCCAGGGAAACCTCGTTCCGGATGCAAGGCTGATTGGATTGATGGACCCCATTCGGGAAGACTATCCGTGGAATAAAGAGCGAACAATTATGACTTCAAAATCCACCCACTGGCAAAAAAATCCGCATGAAATGTTGGCGAAATCTCCACCTAAGCAATCGCAAAGCTAACTTTAAAAAACTTAGGAACGGCCAACTGATACCCACACACCCAGATATAGCCGTATGGACAAACGGCAGCCTATTTCGAATAGACGATGAGACTATGGCAGGGGCAGCAGCAATTGTCCATATCTCAGACCCGGATCCTCACTGCGCAATATCCGAACTACGTATCCAAACAGAACTATGTAACATCCCGTTATGCATCTGAGATGATCGCCATACAGGCGGGATTGGAGAGTATTCTTTCTCTAGCTCGCTCTCAGCGACATCTTCATGTCTTTACAGACTCCTTATTCATGCTTACAGCAGCTTCATACAATACCATGCAAATATTTCTTCACAAAATCAGTAGTTAATGACGTAGCCGAGAAGCTTGCTGACCTCCATACAGTGGAACTGCATTATATTCCCAGTGACTCTGGGGAAATCCAGGAAAGTTGTCAAATAGATGACCTTGCAAATTGCAAAAAATGCTGCATCGACTGGAGACGATGTCGATCATGACCCGCTGATTTCGCCTAATAGTTGAGGCTAAAGACAACAGAGAAGAAAAATCTTCGGACATACTCAGGCCAGGTTTAAATTTGGTAATTACCAAAACTAAAAAAAATAAGTTTTCCCTAAAAATCGACATTTATTGGTGAAAAAAAAGAAAAACTGCTGCCAATCGGCCTACTTCATCTTCTGGACAATTATTCAAACTGCTTAGCTTGCATGATGCCTTCTAAAAAGAGGCTGGAGAGTCTCGCGAATCGCGATGCTCATTTTATATTTCTCCCATCCAAACACCGAGAAATCCGATTCAACGGAGGAAGTGTTTGGGAAAACGGCGAGAAGGGCCCCCGCAAATGATCGAAGAAAGGGAAATCTTCCTTTCACGAAGTCCCAATTATTCTCAAAAGACAAATCGCTGCTTTCATCTTGAGCACTTTTCACTGTCGATTCGGTTTGATAAATTTTAAAAAGCTCTATCTGCTCCGAGGTATTCTGACTCAACACTTTTAAAGACGCAAATATTTGTAACGAATTGCTCGCAATTACCATTTTGAAGGACTGCCATCGTTGCAGCAAAGGTGAAAACCTCTTCCGCAGAGCTTACCTAGATATTCAGGGAAGACTGATGGAGATTTTTCTTCGACTGGCCAGTTCTGAGAATCTCGCAAGTTGGAATGTATTTGAGTTTAGGGTTTAGGGTTCTAGGGTTTAGATTCACCGTGAACTCCCTATATACCTCTCAGTCCCTAATCTCCAAGTCCGTCGCGGCGTTCCAGCTCCAATGCTGGATCCGACACTGCGAATAAAATCAGTCGTGTTGCCCTCTCTCCTCTCTTGTCTCCTCGTAGATCCATCACATAACATCGCAATATACAGATTCGGCTAAAGTTTTATTAAAATTTTGTGTGAATTTTGGCAACTTTTAAATTTTATTTTGCTTAATTTGGTATCTAGAAATAGATTACCAAATTTAAATTGGCCTGGACATACTGCATTGTTGAACAGAGCAAATTTGGCAACAATCCCGACGGAAGAGAAACGGTTATTTTATGTCTGACACATCTGCCTATGGCTTGATTGATTATAGCCTCATCAATTAAAGATTTGACTGACCAAAAGTCTTCGCTGTTAAGCTTACGCTTCGAAGGCTTTTTGAGTTAGCATCAGAAGGAATCATTATGTAAAAAAACGTCCAATAATCGCAATGAACTTATCAAAATCGATGAAAATGTGCAAAAGACGGAATGTCAGGTTTTTCAAAAAACAACACTCAGCGTACTCTTAACCAAAAAAATTTAAGATCAATTGTCACTGTTGGTCAGAACAAAAATGTTAGGTAAAATGGGCACAAAAAGAAATTCATTACTACCATTGATCGCAATCCATTTTTAAGAGCAACTCAAGGGGCTTTCGTTTGTCGAATGGTTCAAAAAAAAAATGTGGATCTGTTATAGAGCCGACATCTGGAATAAAAATAATCAATTAATTACTCAACCACAAGGGAACCTTGGTCAAAATTAAGGTAATCCCAAAGGCGAGAACCCGTCATACCAGTGGGAATCCCCTTCTTCATCTACTATAAACCAAAAATAAGATAGAAAGTGCCTCCATAGCACAGTGGTAGTGCGCCCGCTTCGTAAGCGGTAGGTCGCAGGTTCGATCCCTGCTGGGGGCAAAAATCCAAGTTCAAGGATTTTTTGATTTTTTTTTTTGCAATTGGGCATCGCTGTTGCAACGAGAGGCCCACATACCTTTTTGCATGAGGCTCTTTCTGACCATCGTCACCTGCCATGAAGACGAGACCGAGGCTGTCTCATGGATCCAGCTCGAAAGCCAACCGTCATCGACAATTGCGTTTTGGTTCTTTTTCATGGCTGTTACATTCTTCAGGATATCTGACGCTAAGACTCACCAAATCAACGTTAAGCTCCTACTCTGAGCAGGCTCAGCCGTTCAAAATGAACAAAATGTTGGACTAGGTTGGCCCTAGGGTTTGTTCACAGTGAGGGCTGCCGCTGGACGACCCAAAGGTCACCACTGTCTTACTGTGGATCCGTTCCGAAAGCCCGCGGACTTGTTGGATGGCACTGAGGCCCCGATGGGATCAATCAACAGTTGGTCAATCATTGTCAATCTGATTGCCCGCTCGCCTGCCTCAGTCTCCCTATCATGTCCGCCCGTACCTTCGTCGCGCTTGCTCTGCTTTCGCTCAGCCGCGCCATCGCCATCGCTCAGGAGACTCCCGACGCCTATCTGTCCGAGAATCTCGCCAACACATCGGTCAGGTTCGGGCCTCACAGCCTCATCCGCCAGGCGATCCTCAACCACGTCCACCAATCCTTTCATAACAGCGGCCTCGTCCTCACCATCCTCTCGGACCTCGCGTCGTTCGCTCGCTTCTTCCTACTTTTCGAAAGTGAAGAGCGGTGGTTGCCGCCGTGCTTCCCCATCGCGAATCCGGAACGCCTTTCGCTTGTGTTCCAGCAGAGTCTGGACGAGATCGTGACTACTCTGTCGAGGCCGCACCTGGACTCCTTTCTGGCCACGTTCCTGGGAAAGCGCCAGTTCCTGTCGCAGGGCAGCCTGTTCGACGCCACCCGGATTCAGATTCAAGAGTTCGCGCTGCTCCGTCAAAACGTGGACTTTCTGCTACGGACGCTGCCACTAAAGCTCAGCTTTGGTTTCACCCAACCTCTTCAGCGAAGTCGAATAAGGCAGGTCAAGTACAAGCTTGTAGAGCTCGAGGAAAAATGGAAACAATTGTCAAGGCGATTCAGCAGTTTGGTGACGATCATATACGACACCGAGCTCTCGGATGTTTGGAAAGAGGACGTGAAGTCTTTCAAGAAGTGTCTGGTGGAGACATTGTGGGAGTTTGTTGTGTTGGTACAGCGGCTGAAGGCGCTGCCACAGAATATGCGGGAGACTTTTCTGCCGACAGTTGCTGGTTCGCCTGTCACTGAAACCCCAAAACCCGAACCCTTGTTGTAAATGTTTACTGAATCAATAAATGTCTTCGCCTGCTGTCCCAACACGATACGACAAAACCCTAACCCTGTTAATATGTAACTGCCCATCTCTTTCATTAGTCGTAGCATCGCACTGGGCGGAAGCCCCCCATGTAGTATAGTCCGGTCTTCATCACTCAGGAATTCGTCAGGCCAAAAACAGCCTCCAGCTCGTTGTTTTGAGCGATGTCACAATTTATTTATAACTTCACACAGATGGTTCTAAATGCATGACTACGCCTTAGCTTAGCTTTGCCTGGACGCAATTAGAGATGCTCTAACTGTTGATCATGGAAAACAAACATGAATCGTAATTCTTCCTGGAATCTTCATGATGACGCTTCGGGGCCAGTACGACCACCACACGCTTCCAGCCACCAACTCTGTAGAGCACACCAGGCTTGGAATCCGCTGGCAGTCTGGAGTCATAAGCGATATGAGAGAGCCAGATCTAGAAGTTAGCAGCATTCCATATTGTATAAATGCTGCAGTCTCCAGCAGAACCCTAAAACCCTTGAGAACCCTAAAACCCTTGGGTTTGTTCAAACTGCCACACGGCGAAATTTTGCAATGAGAGTTATATATTGCGGGTCCATATTAATAAATGATGCTGTCGCGGTCTTGATGGGTATTCCATCGGAAGCTGTAGATAGAGGCACATCTTGTGTCGGATAAATAAACAATCATTGTGATATTGGCTTTCACCGGTTGAGAGGTTGACGATTGCGCGGCGAGAGAGTCTTCCGGGCCATTTTCTGGAACTGCAGATCAAGCTGGGCGATCGCTTTCCGGCTGCGGCGTTTGCGTCCGGGCTGCTGACGGTTCGTCTGGTCGCAGAGTCCGGCGGTCGCCGCCGCCCGACGATCCAGTATGACGCATAAATTCTCCAGGAACTGGACCGGATTATCCGGGCCCAGATTCGCGATCTGATCGGGACGCGGGGGCGGCGCCGGACACCGCAGCTGGGCCAGGATGGAGGCGGCGCGCAAGGCCGGGTCGCCGGGCGCCACCAGGGCCAGCAGGAGGTCGGCGACGGCGCCGGAGTCCGAGACGCGGGAGCGGACTTCGCCCAGAGCCCGGACCAGGGCCGCGTCCTCGCTGCCCCACATGCACTTAATGTGGAGGGCAGACAGGGAGGACACGATCCGAGGCCGCGCCGTCACATGACGGTCGTCACAGAGAGGCGGGTCGCGCCCTGTCTGAGAGTGGCCCTCTGACTGAAGCCAACAGTGTGAATAACGTTGCTCACATTTGCAGATGCTTCCAGATCAGCGTGAATTGAAGTCTCAGGACATCGAAACATATCGTTTGGCGATCTTTCTCCATACACCAATTTCAAGCGAGTCTTTGCCCGAGATGACGAACCGATTTCAGGTGCGAGAATTTATCCACCCAGGTGTTGAATAGATCATCTCATCGTCTTTGATGGTTCGCGTTGATATCCGGTCAGCATGGCTTCCAGATGCCTAACGCAAGATGGTGGCAAACTGCCCATCCCGATTACCTTTACCGAACGTGACCATCCTGGCGAACTTGCTTGGCTTGGTTTGAAGGACTTCGGCTTCCAAATCTTTCCCGATGGCGTTCGTACAGCCGTGTAATGTCTTCGGCAGGTTATAGGCTCGAGCGAAGAGCAGGGAATAGAGATGGTTGAGATCGGCTTCCGACTCCCGCCCTCAAAGAACGCCACGCAGTGGCCTGTTGCCAAGACTGTCGGAAGCCATAGCAAGCTTCAGCGCTAACCAATCTGTGTATGCCACTTCTAATAAATGGCGACCTCAGATTGCATCCGCGTGTACGTCAGAGGTTAGACTGCCAAGCTTCTAACTTGGAGGTCGGGGGTTCGACTCCCTCCTCGCGGGCTGTCTTTTTTTCCCGATCGAAACTCTTCTCACTCACCGAGCCATTCCCCAGGTACTGCTCGTTGTTAATTCGAGATGACTGAGGGGTAGGTGAAACCCTAACCCTGGTTTTGTGTTTATGAAAACCAACACCACATCTGATTGTTGTCAGAACTGGCTGCGACCCTTCATAGCTCCTTTGGCAGAGACCAACTGCAGTCGTGTCAAACGCAGCTGCAACATGCGCAACGTCGCCTGAATCGAGGCCTGCGTCTGCTGCTCCCAGTCGGCCAGATCCCGGTTGATCGCGTCGATCTCGGCCTGCAGCGTCATTGGTCCGTAGCGGCAGCGGGCGGCGTATCGGCCCTCGACCAGATCCATCTCCTCAATAATCGAATTGATGAATGATCAGCCACGTCTGGTGCGGAATTCGTTCGCCGGGGCGCAACCTCGACCGAGAGTCGCCGGTCGGTCGTACTGCCCCCCCCCCTTTGACCATTCCCTGTGACCATCAGGCGGTGATCGGAACATGGAGGAGGCGTTCGTCAGTTCGGTCGGCGGACGAATCCGCCATCAGTTTCCCATCGACCTGTGGCCGGCGGCATGGATAGGAATGACGCCGACGACGCCAGGATCGGGACCAGTACGACGACGACCGAGTTGCCGCCGACGCCGCAGCCGCCGGCGCTGGATTGCGCCCGGCTTCTTCTGACTCGACGCCGCCGCTTAATGAACGCGATCATCGCCGCCTTACGACCGGATCGGGGTCGCCCACCGGTTGCCGACGAATTAAACCCTAAACCCTAGCACCAGTGCCATCCATGTCTAATACAGACTGAGTCATCCAATGATAGTTGATGAGAATATGTAAGTAGAGATTATTAAGGAATCTGTCATATATGGCTTAAATCTGTATTAAATAGGCGCTTAACTGCACTGGCATGCGTCGTACCGTTCCGCGTCATCCACGATGACGTAACGTTAACGATTCGCTTAGTCCGACTGTCAGCCATTAGCACTTCATTGACCCCGATAATTTGTCGTGCGAAACTTTCAAAAATTCGGAAATTTTCAAGAAATAAACCAGAAAACGAGCAATGAAATCTTAATATAGGCAGTTACCAAGATCGAGTAGATATCTGGTGCCAGCCGCTACAACCAGGCCCAGTAACGCTAATAAGGTCGAGGCGCCCATCACCATAAACGTTACGGCGGTCAGGCTGACTGCGGTGCTCTGGCCGCCGCTCAGTGCCAATCCGAACGCCATGAAGGCGCAGCTCAGGGCGGCGCACAGCACGCCCGCCGTCACGGTCAAGTACGGCTGCCGATGACACCACGCCCGACTCGTCACTGTCATGCTCATCAACTGGTATGAACATCGCCCGAACAATCGCCGATTTCCACGTAACGTTGCCGCTGCGTTTCTGCTACCATCAGATACCTATGTTACCGAGAGCCACGTCTCCATCAGGGCCGTATGAGAGCCAACCAAAGAAAGGTGATCGCTTTGGTTTGTTATTCATGTTTGCGTCAGTAAAGTCAACCAGCTCGGAAACTTCTGTGAGTCTTTAAGAGTGAAGGTTTTTTTTGTGAGTTTTTTTTGTCTGCGGGAATTTCTATTTGACATTTTTTGTCTGCGGGAAGTTTCTATTTGACGTTTTTTGTCTGCTGGAAGTTTCTAGTTAACATTTTTTGTCTGCGGAAAGTTTCTATGGGACTCGGAAAAATATGTTTTTGGAATTTTTCCAGATTTTTTCAGGTTTTATAAAAATATCAAGATTTTTGAAACTTTTAGCAGTTTTTTGAAGATTCTTGAAGATTGATTTGGAATTTTCCAGATTTTTTCAGGATAATACAAAGTTTTGGAGATTTTTCAAACTTTTAGCTGGTTTTTGGAAGATTCTTGAGGATTGATTTGAACTTTTTCAATAAGTCAGATAGATGAGTCAACATCGGAGAGCAGTGGAGTCAAGTTTGTGTTTGACCTGAGCGCCGTCCTGACATTTCATTTCGGTTTCATTCCTAACTTATCTTATGTCAGCCCGTTTAATTTATTCCAGCGGCGTCGCTGCCCTGGTCATGTTCTATTTAATCCCCGCCCTGACGCTGGCAGACGCCGACGCCGACTGCGCCGACGACCTCAATCGGGTCGTGATCAGCGGCGGCATCTCCGAACCTACCGTTACCGGTCTACTCAAGTCGCTGGCGCAGCCCGCTTCTGTTACCATTAAGCAATCAAACCCGGCTGTCAACCGTGTCGTTGTGCGTGGCGGGATCTCCGACCCGCCTGTGGACTACAATCACGTCACGGTCACGGATTACAATCGTGTAACAGTCACGGACCCCAACACCCCAATCAGTGTGCCCATCACAACCTGGACCAAACATCCACAAACGCCTTCGCCGCAGCAGCGCCGTAACGTGGCCGGTTATGGCGCTTCTACCAAACACCGTAACGTTATTTTCGTTACGACCGATGTCCCCACTGATTTACGTTCTGCAGAGCGCTACATCGCCATTGGCGGTCATGGCGTGCTGCCGCAAGATGCGCAGAGTAACGTTGCCACAGATGCGGATCGTAACGAGGCCAAGCTGTACGGTCATGCCGTAACTGGCGGCCAGGATGTCTTCGCTTCGCAAGATGCGCAGACCGCAAATGCCGCGAGTCTACAGACGAAGCTGTATGCCGATGTCATTCCTGGCGGCCAAGACGTTTTCGCGCCATCACAGGATTCTCTGCGTAATGCCGCTCTGGACACGGAGCGTAACGTTGCAGACCTGTATCAGCATGCCGCAACCGGCAGCCAAGATGTTCTCGTTCTATCGACGCCCTGGAAAGAGAGTCACGTTGCTCGAGACACGGAGCGTAACGTTGCGAAACTGTACGCGCATAACGATAGCTCACAGCAGTATGCGGATTACGTTTCAACTTTTACTCAGAATTGACATATGATTAGGGGAGTCTGGCCGCAGCCACCTGTAACATCAATCGGCCTTGGCAGCATCGATAACGTGAACATCACGGAATTATTCGGCCAAATCTCCAACGACATTCCTGTCAACGACGTCAGCGCCAGTGACGTTACCGCATCGCCTTACGTTACCGCATCGCCGTCACTTGGCCCTGTTGCAGGCAATGCCGCAACGGGCAGCCCCGGGTCCAGCCCCAACGCCGCCAACAACGTGGACTCGCAACAACAGCCCGGCAACGTTACCGTGGGTAACGTGTCCAGTCCAAGCTCGAAATCATCCTCCATGAGCAACGGCATGCCCGCAACCGTCACGATGCTGTCCGTGGCGCCCGATTCCACCACCACTATTACGATACAGCCCAGTGCTAACGTTACATCCTGTATGATCATTGTGCAACCCGGGCTGGAGACCATGCTCACCAATGTCGTCTTCGAATACGGCCTGATCACGTTACAGTTCGCGTCCGGCATCGGCCACGTCGCCCAGTTGCCCACGTTGCCGTCGAACATTACGCTGATCGTGGAACGGGCGTCGCCGAGCGTGACAACATCGATTCTGTGTTCATGCCCAAGCTCGAGCATTGTGATCCGACCGGGTAACGTAATCGATACGATTACCACAGCCACTGCCAACGATACACTGAAGATCGACCTGGTCGTCAAAGAGACGTCTCTGTTCGCTTCTATGCTGGGCGCGACCCGCCCTGATGTAACGTTATCCAATGTCGTCTACAATCGTAACGCAGCCACGTTACCAACGGCAACGTTACCTGGGAGCAATTCCGTTCCATCGCTTTCTAGCCTTCAGCAGGAAGGATTTGTGCCGGGGATCAACTCCGTCTCTGGACTGCCTGGTGTTTCGTTACAGACCCCAGTCGGTAACATACCCAACTACGTTTCATCCCTATCGGGGTCACAAAACCAGAATAGCGTTCTACCAGTGATCAATCCCGCAACGAGTATGAGTGGAGTTTCGTTACAGATCCCGAACATATCCGATTACGTTACATCACAATCTGGCCCTCAAAGTCAATCAAGTCCTTATGCAGGCACGATATTGAGCCAGCAGATGCTGTCCCCGTTCTCTGGAGCTTCGTTACAGAATGTAACGGCAAGTAACATATCCGGATTGCTGAACACCGCCTCTTTCGTTACGTCATCGTCCGGTTCTCAGGATCTCTCAACTCCAAATGCTAACTCACCAAACGTTCTGGTTGGAAATCCCCCAGGCATCCTAGGGGCTATGTTACAGAATAATGTTACATCACCAACGAGTGGGGCCTCCGTTGCTGTTACGTCAAGTCCCGGTCTTCCACTGAACCAGTTCATCTCCACACCAAACGTTACAGCTGCGAACGACACGTTGATGAGCGTTACCGCAAATACTACAACGTTACCCAGCATAAACAACACCACTGGTACATTTCCGAGCGATTCTTCAAACAATGTTACGTTACCAGATGATCGCACTAACCTGATCTCCACTGCTAACGTTACCTCCAACGTTACGTTACCCGTCGCCAACAACAATTCTGGATCATCGACGATGAGCAATTCATCAACCAGCAATGTTACGCTGTCTGATGTTACCAACAGTACTGGGCCATCTGCGAACGACGCGGAGAGTAACGATACCACCAATGTTACATTACCCATCATCGGGAACACCACGGTGCCATCGACGAACAATTCTATAGGCAACGTTTCGTTACCTAATACTGTGTCATCGATCAGCAACACGCCGTCTAATGTTACGTTCAATGCGTCGTTACCAATCGCCACTGCTGTACCATCGATGAACACGTCATCGAGCAATGTTACCATCAGCAAGGTTACATCACCTGATTTTAGTAACATCACTTTGCCGGCGACGAGCAACACTGTACCCGATGTTAACAGTTCTGCTGTGCCATCGCTGAACGACACGTCACCAGAGGCTAACGATACAGACCTGACCACAACGAGCACCGTCGCAGGCAATGTTATGTTACCGAATGGCACCAACTCCGCTGTGCCATCGACGAGGAACACTACGAGCAATGTTTCATTACGTGACGGTACCAACACTCTGTCCATGAACAACTTCTCGAACAGTATGTTACCAAATGATACCAACCCTGCTGCTGAGCCATCATCATTGGGCAACTTGCCGAGTAACGCTACTCTTGGCAACGTTACCAACACCGCTGGACCATCAAGCAGCAACATCACCAACAATGTTTCTTTGCGTAACAATAACAGCTCTGCTGTGCCATCCGTCAGCGACTTCACGGCCAATGTTGCGGTACCTAACATTAACAGCTCTGATGTACCATCGGCAAGCGAGTTCACGGCCAATGTTACGTTACCTAACAATAACAGTTCTGCTGTGCCATCGACAAGCGACTTCACGACCAATGTTACGTTGCCTGAAGTGATCGATACCGCTCCACCATCGATGAATCGCCCCATGGCGAACGTTACGAATCCTGTAACAAACGTTACCACCCCTAGTGATGAGGCGAACGCCGTAACGCCACGCCAACCATCGGCTAGCAGGCCAACAGTGAACGTTACCGTGCCAGGCATCAGCGTCAATGGTGGTCGTTCCCCAGCCATTCCATCGCTGCTCAACACGACGGCGAATTCTACGTTACCTAACGTTGACAACGCGACTCTGCCTTCGATGCAAACGCCGACTGAGGGCAGTACGGCACCTGGCGTTCAGAGTAACGGCCCATCGCCGTTTAATCCATCCATTAGCGGCACGAGGTCGAATGTTACGTTACCTATCATTAACAACAATGTTACATCGCCATCGATGAGCAGTCCCGCCATTGACGTTGCTGATGATGTCTCCTCACCAGCACCTTCGGTGAACGCCCTCACCGGCGGTAATAATAGTAACATTACATCGCCATCTCTGCCGTCATTAAACAACAACACGGCGAACGCTGCCGTTCCTAGCGTCGTGTTGTCCAATGCCTCGAAGCTCTATGCTTCACCGAAGAATCTCGGCTGGAACGTGACCTCACCGGGGGTGACCTTTTCCGGTGGATCCGAATCGGCTCTGACCTTACCTAACGGCACGAACTCGGACGTCAGCGTTCCGGTCTCGCATCTGAAGCGCCCAGCTCGCACACCGGTCTCTCTGTTCTCGGGCGGAACAGAATCCAACACGGGACGTAACAAAAACGCCACGCATCTCGATCGGCGTCATTTCGCGAACCGTCCGTTGACGGCGCACCCAGGCGACAAACATCTCAAAAGCAAATCGCTGGAGCTACGAACATCAACAGGCCGTCCGCATTCTGATGGACCCACGACCGAAGGTGACCAGCGGCCTCTAGAAGATCGCTCATTCCTTGGTGATTTTGGTCAAGAGTCCAATATCAAGAGGTTGTTATTGAACGATTCCGCTCCTCATGTAACCAATTCCACCGCTGAAGGCCGCACACCATCTCCAGATCCAGTTATCCCGGCTTCAGTCCAGCCAGCTGGCAAAAAACGCAACATTACAATCGCTCCAGAATCTGGACCGAACGACCTGCAGCAAAAACACAAGAACCGCGAACGCCGTTCTGATGGAAAGGCGCCCACAAAAAGTTTGATGCAAGACTTCCTTTCTGTGTTGGGACTCGAGAAGGAGACACCGACGCCTGAGAATAACATCACCATCACACCAGCGCCAGATAGTGACATTACCAACCCAGTGACAAATGCCACTGTGATTCCAGTGACCAACACCACGACGATTCCCGTCAATTCAGCCAACATCAGCGACGACGGCCTCCATGAGAAGCTCGTCATCGATAACGCCACCGATTCGTCCACATTGTCCAGCTTGCAAGCAGCGATCAACTCTACAGACGGGAAATCAGCACAGCTGACAGACACCACGTCCGGATACAACATGATCTTCGCTTCGACAGCTGCGCCATTGAACGGCGGTCGTACTGGAAATACGAAATCGCATAACAATGTTGATCGTCACCCTGGTGTTATGACACCCAACAACGACCTCCAAACGCTCTTCTCGACGACCGCACCGCTTTCCGGCAGCCGAACCGGCATCATGACGCCAAACGGCGATGCTCAGGGCCTATACGGGGCCAAACCAAACAGTAACAATGATCAGGACCAGTACGGCTTGAAACCGATTCAAGGCCTAAATGGGATGAAACCGAATGATCGTCAGGGAATGACCCCGCCTAACAGCGATGTGCAGTTGCTGCAGCAGATTCTAGGTCCAGCAGTTACTGTTGCATCCAACGATCAGAAGCCATCGCAGCCGCAATTCGGACGCCATCGACTGTACGAATCCCATACTGAACCTGGCAAATTATATTAAATGCATTCTTAACTATTAACGGGTTGAAAAAAAGTGACTTCTATAGCTGATAGCAGGCGACTAAAGAAATGATACTGATTTCACATCTGTCACAATGTCAAATATATATAAATATGAACAGATTGCATTCTTGATAGCAGGAACAGCCCAAGTTTTCGAGAAATAGCTCGTCTAGCATTGCTGTCATAGTCGTCAAGCAATAACCCAGTTACTGGTCCATCATTGAGAAGGCAATGTTCGAGATAGAAATTTGGGCACAGGGCGTGCCTATAGAGCTTGGTTATATACTAGCGTCAGTTGCAGGCAATTATTGTGCCAACCTTGAACATATGCTTGTTCAGCTCCTCTTCAATCTCGCGGTCTTTTATTCTCTAAATAAACCCGTTAGAAGCAGAGATTACTTGGAAAGAAGAACGTTTGAAAGTTTCGGTTAAGAAGCAAACGAAAAAGCAATGTTATAAACGTCCTTCAACATAGCATACATCAAATCCCCATAGAAAATAAAACAAAGACATGAGCACCTGAAGCTCGTTTTGTTTTCTGATACGTTCCTCTTCGGCTAACCGCAGCCGTTCAGCACGTTCGGCCTCAGCTTGCTTTCTTGACGACATAAGCTTGTCGCACTGCATAGAGAAAGGAGCCTGGACGTTTAAATTCAGAAGTTTGTCAATGAAATTGTTCAGACCTACAAGTTTCGTGACGTTAGCGGGCGAGCCGGGCGGTTTCAAGGATACATTGGCGCTCTTTCGTCGCAGAGCACTTCCTGCAAATACGCCGGAATTATAGTCGTTGTTCTGGATTTCCGAAGTCGAGACACGGCGCTTGACAAAGCGCGGCAGTGGTTTCGCCTATCAATCCTGAATATCTGTCCATGTTCTTGAAAAGCAAGAAAAATAGTCTGTCCATGGGCAACAAATGCTAAAAAGGATTATCACAAAGTCAAAGCTGCGAAGAGCGCAACATATTTATGCAGCATGCATATAAATGGAAAAACTAGCAGTTGAAGGAATACGGAAAGATAGAACTGTTTAACTGACTATCAAGGAGAGAGAGGAAAATAATTTCCACGAGAGGCTAATAATAAATTCATAAAAGCTTCAGCATTGGAAAATCTGATCGTTCATACAGCAAAGAAGCAAAACACATTTCGGCAAAAAAGAGAATAGGATAATCATGAACACCAGAAATAATGATAACCTTAAACTCTGGAACTGGCTCTTCAGCGACAACTTTTTTTGTCGCTTTCGATCTTCGCAATGTCTCAGGCGAGAAAGAACTTCGAAAGATATGTCAAACAGCGCGGTCTGGCACCTATGCAGTTACCGGGTCGGCTCCGATTTTGAGTCCTTGATTTTGAACGGAGAGTAATGTCCTCGCCCCAAAGGTCTGGCACGAAATTCGCCCCGATATTCGCTGCTGATTGACGAGGTCGTCATTGGAACTTCAAAGCTCGAATAAGGACAACTCCAAGCACAGAAACTCCAAGGTCACGATGAAACATAACAGGGGGCTGCGCTCCCCTTTAAACAACTATCGCTCGCTCATCATTGACCATTTCACACTTCTCTAATTGACACTCTCTCTGCAATCGAGATTTGGAGTCTTCAAGTTAATGTCATGGCTTAGAATGGAGAGGGATTAAGAGGTGTTGTTCTTGAAGCGATAAGTCTTGGTGGGAATTGAGATGAATTGGCCTTACGGAGGATTCAAGAACGTTTGAAGCTGGCTCTCGGAACAATACCGAGCAGATGCTCATCCCAGGATCAACCTGTCGTCTGCAGCTTGGGATGTGCTCGGTCGACCATGAGCATTCACCGCCTACTGCTGTTGTAGATAACCCTCAATCACAGTCGTTCGTTATGTTAGATGGAGGTATTTAAGGTTCATTCTATGTTTGACTTATCATGTTTCGATAATAGTTTTATTTCGATAAACATGTTTCTGTCATGCGGGCTGGCTTTATGGGACTCAGGAGACATGTTTTAAAGCTTCACAGCAAACGCCCATGTCGTTGACAAGATCTAACCCTACCATATAGGATATGCAAGGCATGATTCGGGAGATTTAGTCTATCAGCGTCCTGGTCATTGGACCCGGAGCTTATTCAAACAGCTTGTCGCGCGTCTTAACCAGAATCGCTACAATGACATTTCTGGGATTCTTTTCGACTCTTTGCGAAAACTTGATCGGTCTGCAGCTAAAACCCCTCAAGGATCTGCTACATTTATCGGTAAGTTCAAGGTTTCGAAATTTACAGAAATTTTGCTCTTGGTGCATTGTTTTGTGAATTACTACCTTTTAAAAGTTAGAAAACTCACGTTTATGATTCTTGAAACGTTCGCTTATGATTCTTGACACGTTCTACATTTGTTGGCTAAACTTACTATCGCTTCAGTGGGATCTACGCTTCCACAGCGATTGGGTACAGACAAGTTCATCATCCTTGATATAAAGGCTTTATTTGATGGTGCTGCTGTCCTCATTCGGCCTTTTGGACCGAAAATCGATGTCGATATTGCGAATCTAGACGACGAGAGCGTATCGCTTCGCAGATTGAAACATCAGCCTCAGGGCAACCTTGAGAGTGACTTGACTTTTCAGTTGGAGAAAGTGAAATCAGAAATTCTATCACTTCAAATTCGGAAACTTGGCTGCCAGAAAGACATCTCTAAGTTGGAAATGAAAGAGCAGCCAGATCTCGAGAATGAGCAAGTTTTAAAACAGATTAGGCTAAAACAAAAGACCATGTGCTCTCTGCAGTCGGCTATCGATTTTGAGATGGAGAGGCTGGAAGAATTTCAGTTCAGAAAATCTTTAGCTGGAATTTCTGATACAGGTAATTTTTTTATGCCGGTTTCAGTTTCTTGATTGCTTATAATCGTCTCTTTAATGCACTCTTTTATAAGAATGGTTTCAGATCTACGCGTGGAAGAAATCATACAGCGGTTAATTATACTTGATCGGAAGATTACGACGTGCTTGGCGAGGTCGATCCTCGACTCGATCATAGTCAAAGCTGTGTCTATCGAGGCTAAAACGAATTACTCTCAGCAGAATACCGGCTTTATGAAGATGCTGAATCTTCTCGAAACATACTTCAATATTTGGGTCAATGCGAAAGAGACTCGTGAATATCGCCACCAGCTAAAAAGGAATGATGCTGTACTCAACTCCTTAAATCTGATTCTTCGAGATACGATGTCGACTCTTTTCCCAGCTGATGATCTTGCCAACAAAACCATATTCGTGCACGCTTCGAACCAAGCAGATACAGAGGATGAACAAGGGGCAATTAATCGGAATTCTGACGAGGCTGAGCAATCTATGCTCAAGGAAAGAGAAGGTCCAATTGTGCTTTCTTCTGCGGTGCTGATAAAGGATATTGGCCATGATCACAATGCGAATCTTGGAAAGACTGCTGATTTAGAAAAGGAAGACGAAATGCTGCGGTTTCTTCAAAAGCAACTTGGAGAATCTTACGGTTTCATCGAAACATCGAATGATGAGGTCATTACTACACAGAACCCTGAACTTGTTGCGGAGGCAAGGAGAGAAGCGCACCCAGACGAACGTGCTGGAGAGTGCCGCTCTGAAGATGAAACCCACCGACAAGGTGAAGCGGGTTCTCAGCATTATTCGAGACCCCAACGGCATATTTCGTCAGCTTCTACACCGTCAAGATTGTTTTCCGATCAGCCAACAAAGACCACATCTCATCATCAAAATGCTGGGTTTATGAATAGCAAGGTTGCAGAACCTTTTGAGAAACCCGAAGAAGTGATTGAGCATCTGAAATCGCTTCTTGAAGAGTCTTATGATAAAATCTCCACCGACTCGCCCCTTATTCGAGCCCCGAGTAGCTCAACTCACGTTTCGCATTATGGCCATGACGATAACTATGAATCGCTTTTCAGTGAGCTGACGGACGACCTTCAGCGTGATATTAATGAGAAAGAACTTCATGTAACAAAATTTGATTTTCTTTTTGTTTTTCTAACCGAATTGAACTTACTTTGTCGTTTCTTAAAGCGAATCGAACTGTCTTTCCATATTTCTAACCAATTTTTTTCTCAGAAGGCCAAGCTCAAGATTGTCCGATTCAGCGCCTACGTGGAAATCGTTGGTGAATGCGGATGGTCGGTGGGAATTTCGAAGTTGAAGATAGACGAGTCGAGAAAATATGCTCTGCGGCAGATTGAACGATTTCCCCGAAACATTCCCCTAAAGTACGAAATCGTAGCCAAGACCAACCGGGCGATTTCTGGTCTTACTAAAAGGTGCTAATTTTTTAATGTTTTCGCATTGTTTCCGGCAAACCACTGAATTTAATCAACAAATGACCAGCTTAAAGACATGCTGTAGCAGTTTTGGTGAGTTATTTCTAGGGGGAAGTGGTATCCCGATATTCGAACGTTTTACAACGAAACCGCGAGTTGGATCTTGGGACGCCAACCGAAAGAAAATCAGTCCGATGCCACTCATAATGGACATCCTTGGCAGTTGATGTCGGGGCGTCGGGAATCATGCCCGCCTGAACTATATCAGAATTACAACTGGATTCTATTCCCTCGCGATATTGTTATAATTGGCAACCACTCGCTTTGGAATAGTATTACAGACAAGGTACAATACTTCGTCTGCAACTCTTTGTATAATATGACAATTGTCTTTTCAGGAATTAGCCGATCTCGCGAATCGCAACTATAATTATGACTGTACCAGTATTGCTAAAAGCGTTGCTGACCTTGTAAGTTCAAATTTATACGCTTGAATTGTGATGCTTGATAACATTGACCACAGACCGTCAGAAAACGCTGTGAATTTCCAGTTTTATTGAATGACCGGGCACCTGTCAGCTGCATTGTTTGTAAAGTCGGTGTGTATCCTCCGAATTTAGAGCAATCTTCCGAACGGCCAAAGCGACCCTGCGTCATCATATGATACTATGTCGGTTGCAAAGAATCATGGATGCCGATGCGATAAGAATTCTCACACATACCTAGCCCAGAGATTACGAATCAGTTTGATGTTTGCACCTCTGAACCTGACGATGCCCTCAAACGATGGCAATATCAAATGCGTTTCTTCGTCTCGTCATCTTCGTAGTCCCATGATAAAACGGTAACAGGTCATGTCTCACAAAACCTAACGACAAAAAATGAAAAGTTAGTTTCGGTGTGTGTAAATAATTTTTTCGTAGAATTTTTCGAAAGGCCTGCTGCAGTTCTGCGGGCGATGTTTGAGCTGCAAATATGGACGTGGTTTCGGTAAAATCTTTGAAATTTCGTGAGGATTTGAGGAGATGCGACTAGGTGAAAACTTCAGCTTATTTCGATTTCTCAAAACCATGTTCATTTTATTTGAGGAGAGCAACACAAATTTAGCAAATGTCTGGGAATAGTCTGAGGATATATTGCGAACTTGCTATCTAGACAATTGCCGCCTGGCCTCGACAGCAGCGAACAGGACACACGATCTGGGTCGATGTACATGGGAACCAGGATGATATAACCAAAAATTATAATGTCATTTTTGAAAAATAGTATCACAAAAATGGCACATTAAAACACCTTTCAGTAACTGCTGGATGCTCAGGAACTTGCCGATCTGCGACTTCGCGTCGTTGATCGTTCTACGTACAGCTACTGATAAGGTCAATGCGATGAAAGAGGAAGTCGCTGGTGCTGATGACATTCTGCTGTGTTGGAAAAGAATGTAAAATACCGCTGTTGCTAATAAAGAATCGTCTGATTCCGAAAAGGGGAGCTCAGTCATCGGAGCACGCCCGCAATCGTGAGCGCGAATATTGGCGTTCTTGGGCGGCGAGAACTATAATAAATAATCGATCATGGAAGTGCTGACTTAGTTGTTCCATACGTAAATAAAGATTCTGGTAACATTACAGATGTATTTCACATGATTGGAGGAGTGGAGTTGGTTTAAAGCTGATTCGTGCAGCAATGCTATATGAACGTCTTAGTGAGTTCTGCTTGAAACGTGGTTCAGAGTGGAACTATTGCAGGAGCGAGCTGAGCTTTGGCCTCAGCCACCGAATGTCTTGAGGCTTGTTGGGAACCCGGTCTAGCCGTTACCCCTACTGTATCGGTCACGAGCTCCTTGACACAGCGGAGATTGGTTTTAGCTGTAGTTGGGACCATTCAAAGAATATGACCCGGATATGAGAGTTGGTATTCAGGATCTATCAGACCATATAGAGATGCGTGTATATAGACGAAGGACTGAATATTGTCATTGTGCTGGCATCAGAGCTATTACAGACATTATTACATACAGAGTTTATTGAGGTTTCCTTTAATTAACTGCCATTTTAGAAAAGTGAACTGATCAAATGCTAGATCAATCGACTAAGCAAGGAAATGTTGATTGTAGAAACACCCATTGTCGTAAATCAGATCAAATTTGGCATCATACAGCAAATAATGTCGATAGGAGCGCAAATCGGAACGGATCGGACGTTGTAGCCACCACAATCTAAGACACATGGTGATCGGCGACCCAGATTAGTGAGATCGCGACCGAGCCAAAACCCTAGCTCACTCAGCATCATGACCGATCAACAAGACGATCACACGCCGGCGGCACCAACCCGACCCGCCGTTCGCCTATGGCTCAACTCATCCAGCAACAATGGCGCCGACTGGGAAGACCTGGGCCAGCACGGCCAGGAGCAGCAGCAGCCGTCGCCGCCGGACGACGGGCCCGAATCCGACGTCGACGACGAGTCGGCGTCCTCCGACGACCAAACGTTCGAATACCGCGAGATTGCGGCGAATTGGAACGAGAGGTTCGGCAACGGCGCGAGGCCGTACCCGCCCATCAGCGAGGTCTGGGCCGCGCTGGGCCGTGACGCGCGTGCCGGTGATACCGCGCGGACCAGGCCCGACGGGTTCCTTCGCGGGTTCTATCAGGGGTCGTGGGCCCGCCCGGACGCGGATCCGGTGTCGCCGCGTTCCAGCCGGCGGACTCCGCCGCATCCCGAGGACCCGCTGGCGGCGGCGCCGTCGACAGCATCAGACCTGCAGCAACAATTGCAGGCGACGGAGGGCGTCCTGTTACTGGTAGTGATCTGCCCGCTGCTGATCGCGACGCTGTGCATGTACGGCGTACTGGCCCTGGTCCTGAACGTGATCCTATCGGCGGTTGTGTTCCTGACAGCCAACCTTAACTCGATGTTTTGGCAGCAGCAGGCGGAGAGGCCGCGCCAGCATCTTGATCATTGATTATCAATAAACCGCCAAAAGACGCAAGTCTTTGATTGATAATGGGGTGCTGGGGTCACGGGGTCGCGGTCATGCCCCATGCCGTGCCGGGGTGCGTTATGTCGCGACTGAGGCCGAGGGCGGCCACGACGCATAAGTGCGACGTACTTAGCTCGCGCCGCGCCCTGATGCCAACGTCCATAAACGTCCTCAATGGATGTGCTCGTGATCCGACGGCTCCTGCCGTATCTATGCGTTGGCCTGATGATGCTGTATATGTCGGTCGTAGGGCTGCAACGTTCTCGTTTTCAGTAGGAGGCAATCCGGCCCTGGGAAACGACCTTGGCTCAACGTTTCTCAGATTGCTGCCGAATAACAGCGGCCATAGATTCTTCGATCATAGAGCGCCTGTCGAGAGTTCGCTGCTTGTGCTGAATCGAACCGCCGGACTCGTCTACGCTGTCGCCTATTTCCTGCATCTCGTCTGCCCCGAGATTGTATTCGCGTTCAACTACCCGCGTATCAATCGGCCGCCTCCAAACCCGACCAACGAACCTGAACCGGTTGTAGTCGGCAACGGCGCCCTGTTTCAAGTTGACGACCATCAAGACGACGAGGATTCTTACCCGGACCAACAAGAGGCCTAATCGTGACACGATGCAGTAAGTCGCGCCATACAAAATGTTCGAGTTGGCTAACTATGGATGTTAGATGTAAATAGTGTAAATTTACCCAACTGTCGGTTCTCTGATTGTAAAACGGTTTCAACCTGAATACAGTACAAAGGCGCGCTGTCATTATAATTGACCCGTCCTTGTTTATCTGATTGATTAAAATCCTGTTTTAAAAATATAAACAATTGTTTCCTAGTAGAAAAGAACGCCATCAGCTTAAATCTGTTGACATATTTCGAGTTCATTGTTCGCTTTCAATCCGCGAAATTTCGATAATTTGCAGAGCACTGAAGCGGCGTAGGACCGAACATTAGATAACGGCAACGAATCACATCTCTCTTCACCACAGACATCCATCACGGGCGGCTTCGGCGACGCAGCCTTCCCTGGCAATCACAATAAGCGAGAAGTTTATATAGGCGCATCGGATGATAGGATCGGGCCGGCCGACGCGATGCGCAGTGAAAATAGAGACAGACGAGAGGCTGCGTTCCGGGGGACGTTCCATCACTTTGCTTCAGAATCGGGCCCCTGTCAGGTCACGTTTCCTGCCAGAGGCCGCGTTTCCGTTACCGCTGGTCTGGCCGGCCCCACTCCCCCCGTTTCTGTCGCCCTTGGGCCCCGCTCCTCTTCAGCCCAGCCTTCACTCTTCTCTCTTCTCTCTCTCTCGTGACTAGACCGCCACGATGACGGTTCCAGCCTGGCCAACGGCTGCTGCTGCATCCGCCCAGTCCTGGACGCCAGCAGAGGACCAGTACCTACTAAAGTTGCTGGCGCGTGGCGGTCCCGAAAGACGATGCGTTGGTCGGCCGCTGGCAGATCTGATGGCGGAGCGATTCGGCAGGGCTTATAATCATCAGCAGATTTGGCTGCGCCTGACGCAGATTTGCCCAGCGAACCCTACCTTGCCGCAGTCGAAACTGTCGCCGCCGCAACTCGAGACGAGTATTCCCAAGCGTATCTCAAGGTTGGAAGAGACGTCACCAACTGCGTTCAAGAAAGAGATGGATGCGATAACGCCTGTGGATTCAAGAGAAAGAGCAGAGTCTGAACCTACGGTGAAACGAACCGCGATTCGTCCCGGGCCGCCGCCGCCTCGAGGCGGTACGAAATGGCGTCAAGAAGAAATGTCGGCTTTGATCGAATTTGTGGATACGCATGGCAAAGATTGGTCCACCATTGCTGACCTGATGACGTCACGATTCGGGACGAGATATCGTCGGTATAGTCACTTTACAGTGGAATTCAAATGGCGCTATATGAAGCGATTACAACCTGCACAATTCGCACGCAGCAGCAAGCCAGCTACTGAATGTTGTGAATCTGACTTTGGCATTACAAGGCAAAGATGTCATTCTGATGGGGATCTGCCATCAAAGAAGGCAAGATCGGCAACAGCACACCCGATTGCGACCCAATGGGCAGAAGTATTGCCCTCGGTCAGGCTCGAGACCGTCGATCATTTCATGAACCGCATCTTTGCCACGAGCAACGATGATCACTTTAGTGAGTTTTTTTTACTTTTTACTCTTTCGCGTTGCTTGTTTTATCAAAGCTCCTTTCTGGATTTCGATGTTCGATCGCGCCGTGTTTGACATTCTTGTGTTTAGTAGTTGAGCACTGAGCAATCGAGGGAGAGCTTTCGGAAACATCTTCTTAAACCGCTGTGTAAGTTTTGGCCAATTCCTTCGTTACCTTCTGGGAATAACATGTGGTTTGTACAGCTACTGCTTTTAATAAGAGTTAAGAGGCGACTTGAAGTCATCATGGGAGCCGTCGAAGCATGCTGATTGTCACATAATGTACGTAATTAAACTAATGTATATAAGCTATTTGAACGTTAAAATCTGGGTCTCTTCCACACGAAAAACTTCTGATCGTTTAGATCTCGATTCCACGATCGATGTACTTTTGAGCAGGGTCCACCACATTATGTAGCGGAACACCAAACGAAGGAAGTGTATGACACTTTCTTACCGGTCGCGAGCTTCTTCACTACGCTATGCGAGTGGCGATTATCAGGATTGAAGCACTGCCTCTGTGATTCAGCCTTGCTGACATCTATCGACGTGGCGTCACGGCACCGAGTTCGAATCCCTTGTCGTGGCGATGGAAATCGAAGAGAGAAAGAAAAGAGAGATGAGCGCGGCCCCCCTTTTCCGTCACATTATCGTGTCAAGCTGTGTTATAACACAACATCATTGGAGATTCAACCATGTGCTAATCCTGTCAATCCGATGATGTTGTTGGCTCGACGAGCGCCTTCATTCGCTTACCGCCATTTCCGCATGGTCGGCATCGCTAGGGACGACATTCCTAGATATGCGGTTCTGGTTGCAGGCGATGTCGCACCTCCTGGTACAGATCCGGCTGAAAAAGCCACACGCTATCGTTCGTCTCGCGTTTGCTTCTCATTTTTGACATTATAATCGTTATTCTGAGAAAGTTCATTCCTCCTTTCAAAATTTTTCGCCAAAGTTTTGCCGTTTTCCGGTACTTTTCCTTCTCCTGCATAATTGTAATACCGATAGAGTTTATCAGAATCGCCATTCGGCTTTTGTTTTTTAAACCCGGTTATTCCCAAACTTTCATTGCTATCCCACTGAGTCCTTTTCCTATATTTTATCGTACTATTCATCTATCTAAGCTTATCGCTGTTGGTACAGATGATTACTTCCAGCTCTATCAGAATATTCTGCGTTCGTCAAACCCGTCTGATGAGCGCTGGGACCAATTTCGCTGCTTGGATGGCGAATTTCCTGATCCATCTGAATTGGATTCTTATCGAGGATTTGTGATCAGCGGGTAGTTTCTCCCATCTACCGGTGGTGTTTTCATGCTTATGCATCAAACCGCTATTGTAGATCGCGATACGATGCCCACAGCGATGTTGGCTGGATTGTAAGATTACGCGATTTCGTTAAAGTTATCTACGAGCGCCAGCACAGCAACTTGCTCGGAATCTGTTTCGGTCACCAACTCCTAGCACATGCTCTTGTAAGGTTGCAAATTGCATCGCTGTATCGCTCTGATGTATCTTGTCTGATAGGGTGGCGAATCGGGCCGTGCTGCAGAATCCGGTTGGCAGGTTGGCAGTTGTAGTTATATGTACTCTTTGGCCTCTTATCGCTTTCTGTTATTGAAATCTTTCTGTTATTGAAAGCTTTCAAGATTGCATTTCAGATTTGCTTAAGACCTTTCTGCTCTCTTCTTTGCGATGATGCTGTTTTCAAACATATTGCTTTGCTTTTCATTTTGGTGCTTTAGACGGCTATTATTGCTTTTGCTGCAAGACGATGCTCTTAGAAACCCCCATTTTTCTCCTTTTTTTCTGTTAAACACCTGGTTCTGTCCCAAGCCAGATATCGATTTGGTTGTTCACCTCATTATTGTATCTTTCTTTTGCCTAAATGGTTAATGCTGTAGCTTGGATTGCAAGAAGTCCAAACCAATGATGCCCTCCGCAAGTCATTCCCGGGTGCCCCAGAGAAATACTCCATTCTCAAGATCCATCAAGACCAGGTCGGTATCTGCTTACCAATGTAAACATTGCATGTTTTTGACAATGCAGTATTAGGTTAAGAAGCTACCTCCTGGAGCCGTTTGCCTGGCAACTTCGACCAACTGCCGTTTCGAAATGTTTTCTATCGGCAAACGTGTGCTCTCCATCCAGGGTCATCCTGAATTCAACAATAACCTGCTATCGGGAATCGTCCAGGCTCGCGTTAAAGCCGGAACTATTTCCCCTGACGTGGGCCAAACCGCCCTCGACTCGATGCGAACTGAGCAGCCTCAGAGCGAATCTATCATCGCCGTATTGGCCCGATTTCTCAAGACTGCCCACTGACTTTATTAGGTTATATATTACTAAACGACATCACGTTGTCTACTGTCTAATCTGCTGGCCATCCTTCGAAGTAAAGTCTCCTTTTTGCTGATACGATCTGGAGGAAGGCGTCGTGGATTGTTTGATTGTTGCCAGCGGTCACAAACAGGCACAGACCTCGGTCAGTAAGCGCCATCTTCTGTCGCTCCAGTCCATTTCAAGCATGACTCATGCTGTTCGAATCTGGGCTCCGTCGGCAATCGACCTTGAGTCACGCCGACCAACGATTTGATGACAAATGACTCCCGGTCTAACATTTATCATATGTCTTCCGATTCGATAACAGCGTTCGAAAGGTTTGGGTCACCCCCATCGATCCCCGTCGCCGACCCGTTCGCCGACTATGCTTCTCAAATCGTGCACATCTACAAATACGAGCACCATCCCAACAAAACCATCAATCGGGTCGAATGTGCTCAACCCGCTTTCATGCTGATGAAGGATTTTGATCAGCACATGCCCGGTCAGCTATATTCAGTATTCGACTATGCTAGTCCATTGTTCAACCCATCGCCACCGCCGGTCATACCCCGATTCGTTCACATGCCGCCGCCATTCTCGCTAAGCATGCCCACGACGCAAGAGCGTCCGCTGAAGCGTCCTAGTTCGAACAAACCCATTTCCTCGATCTCTCGTGACTCGAAAAAGATTCGCAGTCGCCTTCCTGCTTCGTCTGTTGCCATCATGCAGAATTGGTTTATGGATCATTTAAACTGGCCGTATCCAAACGATGACGATAAGGTTCGCTTTCTTGCAAGGCTGTTCATGGTCAATACTGATTCGCTTTGACAGACGGAAATAGCGGAGCGAGCCGGTCTTACCGTTGCTCAAGTTGTGAATTGGTTCACAAACACCAGAAAACGGTTTTGGATCCCCAACAAGGACAAGTTTATCGACGAGAATGGAAAGGTTCGTACAGATTTCAAGACCTTCGAAGATATCCACTCAGCTGCCGCTTCGAATTCCCCCGCCTATATATCCTCGACATCGGATTCGGGCGACCTGTAGATATATTGTAGACTTGATAAAGCTTTCAGCACTTCGCCCTAACATACTCATATAAACGTCATCTGCGGCCTTTACCTGGATGATTCACCTGCAGAAGACTTCTAATCATTAAGACTTCCATCGTCGATAGGCTTATGGGAATATTCGTTATATTCTTGAACGCGTACCTTCATGCAGGGATCAGCAAATTCCTAGTTCACTAAATGTATCTGCCAGATTTATACTATTTTGTAAATAAAGCAGGCACGCCTACAGGTTTATTGCCGACAACGCTCTGAACGACAGATGGGTCAGAGACCCTTGACATCGGGATCTGCTGACCCATATTGTTCTTGGATGTAAGTGATGGCGACCGGAACGAGCACGCTTCCTGAGAATCCAACAAGGAACATCACCAGATAGATGAGATAGAAGAACATCCGGGTTTGTGATCTTGTGGCATCGACCATGGGCGCCGTTAGATACAGTCCAGCCGAGCAGCAGAACGCAGCGACCATGACGGCTGCTATTGACAGCATCAACGCTATCGCATGCAGACGAGAAGCGAAAACAGCCATTCTAGTTCGGTTTCGAATCTCTCTATGCAAGCAGGATGGCTGCTGTAAGGTTCTCGGCCGTTCGCGCCATCATATTGTGGTTCTTAAAATGTGATGCATTATGTATGGTTCATAATAGCCTTAAAAAATGTAAAATTCTGTAAACGCTCGATATATATCTAGAAAGCATGTGTATACTGTGACGTTTGAAGTTAGATTACAGAGCTGTTTGACAGCATTCATTTTACATGTTGTTTTTTATGATTTTTATATTAACAGTTTGTTGAAACATTGAATGCAATACAGATCATCCTGAGATTGACAGGATGGCGTCTCGATAAATGAACAGTGTTGAGTTTTACTTGGACTGCAGATTGCTCTGTTGAGGGCGATGTCCACCAATGATGCACCACAGTTTGCTCTGTTGTCGGCGATGTCCACCAGAGATGGACCGGAGTTTGCTCTGTTGTAGGCGATGTCCACCATAGATGTAGATACCCAGTGAGAAGAATAGAAGTACAGTAGCAATGATTGCGAAAGCATTCAGTTCCTCATTGAAGAGCAAGTGGCCAAGGATGACGCAGACGACTCGCTTCGGGCCGCCCAATGATCTGCTGAACGTTGCCGAACTGAACGAGGTCAAGCCAATGTTGGTGAACAGCATGAGAGGCGACGCCACCCACATTCCTGCGAGCAAGCCCCAGAACATCGACCCGTTTCCTAAAGCGATGACATGCGGGTAAGTCTCGCGAATGGTGCTCCGCTCAAAGAACAGGAAGCAAGGCAGGACGATCAGCGTAGATAAGAAGCTCTGGCAGGTGTTGATTTGGCAGATGAAAGTCAGGTCGCCTTTGGACTGTTCGGTTGCGAATAGTTTCTGGGTCAGGACAGACAGGATCGAGACGAAGATCGAGCCGGAAACAGCGCAGGAAAACCCGATAACATGGTCCCAGACGCTCAGTTCAGACTTCGTGTCGCTGTTGAAGCCAATCAAGGCAAGCGCCACAGCCATCATGAAGACGGCAAGATCTATCAGGATGTCAAAACAGCGAATAGGGTAGTTCAACAAATAGAAGAAGCATTTGAAAGCAAAGAGGAACTGAAAATCAAAGCAGGTTACATTGCCATTCGTTAAACTTCTTCTTGGTCATCAACTTGCTGAGACCCACGACGAAGATCAGCGACGTACCCCGAATGCTATAAGGAGCACTGAGCAGAAGGGTCGCCACAACGGCGAATAACATTACATGGCGTATTCGGTGGCGCTCAGCTTGCTCAGCCCAAATGAACCTGAAATAAAGTTCAGCTTACATCATATCGAACGTTGGACAACAGTAGCGTACTGAAGATGATGTTGAGCGACTCAGGAACGGCGAGCATGGCGAATGCCTTCCACTGTCGCCATGTTGGGGCAACAATCCGACCGCGGGTGGAGATTAGCCAGAACGCGAAGGCGATTGGGAATGAACCGGATGTTGCCAGAGCGAACAAAAGCGGCGACTTGAACTCTTTGTCAGACTTCGTCTGATCTTTGATGCTCGGATCCGCTTTCATCGTCTTGAACGGTTGAGCGAACAGAGTATGACACGACTAAGAACACGAATGTTAACGTTGTTATCAATTCAAAACCATGAATTGTTACCGACCGCTGAAGCAATACAGATGACAGACATGACGGCGATGATGGCCAGACGAACGATACGGTTCTGGATGAGAGCCGCCTTGGATTTGGCTGACGGAGGATTGCAAGGCATTGGGGTTGGCTTGTTCACGGATTGGCTGCCAGTATCATCCAGATTAATAACAGTGCAGCATTTGCCATTGTCGGCCGAACCAAACTTGGTCATTATTGGCTGGTGGAAATGTGATAGCCAGAGGTCACAAAGACTCTGGGATCGATTCGCCGCGATTGGCGTCAGGTCGTCGTTGGAAAGGGTTTCCGCAGTCCGCAAAGTCCGTGACAGCACTCTTCCTGAACCTGAAAAGAATCTGTCCACGAGGATAACTGATGCGGTGACGCTTTCGGTCGTCTCCATGCAAAACCCAATTCGGGCTCCATCTCTCCGTGATTTTCGTCATTACACCCAAAAGTAGCAGGATATCTCGAAATATAGTACTCTGCAGATTAGTCGCGAAGCCGACTTTCCTTTGAGAACGATGAATGAAAGCAAACCCGCTACTGCGACATCGGCACACAGATTCTGGTATGCTAAATTTATAATAGGTTTGAATAGATAAAATATCAGACGATGGTTACATTTTGAATGCGATAATATAAATGCTACAAACCGAATTTCATGGCTATAAATTCGGGTCCCAACCGGGATAGAGCGAAGCTAATAGGCCGACAAGAAACCTTTCTGTCATTTGGATCACACCTGGGAAAAACGAGAATGAGTTATTGGGTGTTTGAAAGACCTCACATGCGTACCCATGTGCTGGTGCTCTTGCTGTGTAACATGGTTTGCAGGGCTAGGCGGAGCAGCATCTGGAGGGAAATCGTTTACAGGAGCGGGTTCAGTTCGATGGACAACTTGATAGATATAGATAATAACAGCAAGGATAATAAGAACGATTCGCCTGAAATCAGAAACAGGTTTAGCATTGGAGATGTTATACTAAATCCAATAAGCCAAAACACAAGCCTATCAAATCAAGCTGATAGACGATGCTGATACAAAGCTAAAAAGAATTAAGATTCAACTAGCTCAGAAATTCATGCAGCTGTGTAAAATCAGAAAACGTACCTGGATGGGGCAGCGTCGCCGCCAAGAATCAGTATGAAGAAAGCGAGGCGACCCAAAAGGGATAAGTCTAAGTATTCTCGTATCTGTTGCCATACCCCATTCCTCGGTGGAACAGCGCCTGCATCTGCAGTGACAGTAGGCCTTCCTTGGTTGGAAACTGGAGTGCGGCTCACAGCTGGAGACGTCCTTGTTATGCCTGAAAACAAAGCCGCTTGAAGATTCGACTCCGAGACATGCGTGGTAATTTTCTAACACAACGTCATTTCAATGCAAGTCTTAACGAACAACGACAGAAAAGCTTTCCGGAAGGAGCAGAACGTTCATCATTGGGCGATGAAGGTGCGAAATGTGGGAAACAGTGACGAAATAGCTTTCCAAAAAGAAACGTTCTACAAGTAACGGCTTATAGAAAAGATGAAAAATTGTGCATTTTCTCAAAAACAAGATGCACTGACATTAGACTGCTTTGGGTCGACGAATTGCCCCAAAATTTCCCCAGATTTCAGCAAACGACCGCGATACAGAAGCGTGTTACAGGCAAGGCCATGCTCATCGCGGGCCCTGGCCAGCAGGGCAGCAACATCGACGCGCGGATCGAGTCGGAGCCGGGTGGGAGCGTGCAGCCCGAATGGGTTCTCCAGCTCGATCTCCATCCCGGGCGGCAAATGAAGACGACGACAGCAATGTCGATGCTGTAAGGGCACTGCCCTTAACGCTTGTGACAGACTGCAGATATCACAGACGGGAGGCCGCCCGCACAGTGATCCAGATTTTCTATCAGCTAATCGTATCTTCTCGAATTTTTTTTTTTTTTAAAAACGGCAACTCGTCTGAGCACTGTTTAATGTTAGGACGATTCATTAGCAGCAGAAACAAACAAAGCCAATGACTGGATCATCTTATCAAGATGAAAGGGATGGCCTGATACCGCAAGCCTGCTGGATATCGTGGCTAAGCCCAATGCTTCGGGCTTCTTGGCTTCCAGATGCCTGCTGGCTGTCAAGTCACTCAGATGGAAATGACTGGCGGTGAATCAACCGAAAGGGCCGATGCCGTAACAAATTTTTGTCTTTTCGTCTTGTAGTGATATCGTTGTGGTGTCCCACGCTTGCCTTCGTTTGCTCAGATTCGCTGCAATCTATGGCAGATCGCTTGAAAAAAATGACCGGTACGGGGAGTCGAAACCCGGCCCCCTGGAGAATATCCAGGTATACTAGCCAACTGTACTATACCGGAAGGGTTAGATTCAATGATGTCTCGCGGCACTTAAGTAAGCTACAAACTATGAGATTTGGGACAAACCAAGCGGATCACGTCTAAAAGAAGCTCAGGATTTTATCAGGGATCCGACATGTAGAATCATTGTATGCAGTCTACACATGCCGCAACATGATCGCGATGGACGCAGACGCCCTCTAGCGTTGCAGATCCGACAGCTTTCTGATCTGTGCTGGCCCGGACTCAATCAACACCGTCATAGGAAACGATCGCTGCGACACAGGCTCGGAGCCACTTGTTGCCGCCGATCGCATGATAAACTTCGACGCCGCCCCGGACCGCAGCGATCGCGGCGGCGTCAGAATCTGGATGGAGATGGCATCCGCCCGGCTCCGGGGCCGTACTAGCCGGGCCGGCCCCGGCGGCCCCGTGGCCAGCTTCCCCTTCGATACGGTCGTGGTAGTGTCCGGGGGGTCGCCATCCGCGGGCACTTTAATGACGGGCGGATGCCGTGCTGGCTCGCGCCCATACCAGACCGTCATGCAGGCGGCGGCGGCGGCCCCGAACACGATCAGGACGGCGAGCGGCGTGCCGACCTGGGCCCCGAAATGTGACGCGGGCGCCGATTGCAGTTTGGACGGGCGGCAGCGGTCGGGCCGGACGGCGTACTGGCCCGGGGCGCACTGGGCCAGCTCCAGGTCGACGATTTTGACGCCGAGCGGCGCCATGGAACGGTTCGGCGACGGTATCGACTGCATGCGGGCGTCGAACTGTTCGGCGATCTGTCGGGCGGAGCGGTCGCCGTCCGGGAGTAACGTAAACGTCAGGACCTGTAACGTGGCCGACTGCGGCTGGAGCGTGACGAACGGCACCCGATCGGACGAGATATTCGCGGCCCCGACGAAGAACTGGGCGAATTCCGCCAGCGATGTGTTGCGGGCCTGTACGACCAGGCTCACGTTACAGGCCTGGATCGCGATCTCGATGGGCGTGACGTATCTCGCGTCGATGCATTTGGCGACCACGGCGAGGTTCTTCCTCCAGAGCGGACAGGGGTCTCCAAGCCGCCCGATATCACCTGATACGATACACGACGGTCGGCCGAGACACTGAGCGGTAACGTAATGCTGGGTGGCGGCCGAATGACACGCCGGATTGATCAGGAAGTTGGGATAGACGCCGAGCGGACGCCCGAACGATGCGAAGACGATCTCGGCGATGACCGTCTCCGGGTGCTGGCATCGGATCGTCAACGGCGCCGAATCGTCGAAGATCTGTCCGCCCGACGACCACGCCGACGAGAAGCGCTGGTTCGGGACGGAATCCTTGAAGAACTTCCGGACGTCGTCGCCGCCCAATGCATAATCCAGGGCGGCGAACGACGCCAGATAAGCGTTGCCGCCGCCAACCGTCACGAGCGTCGCGTTCGAATGCTGCATATCGCTGGAGAGCGATTTGCTGGCTGTGTGGGAACTGCCGTCCGGTAACATTAACCAGATGGTTACGTTACGGGCGCAGCCCGCCGTGATGCTGACTGCGACCAGAACCCATTCGTTCAGCGAGACGAACGCCGGCGCCGCGATCGATTCCGGCGTCGTTTGCGTGGCGACGTCCACGCTGAGCTGCGTGTCGTCGAAGAGCGTCAAAGCGACGAGGGCGCGTTTCGGCTCGGCCGACGACTCGACCACGAACAGGGTCGCCGGCGTCCAGACGGACTGCGAGGCGGCGTTAAGCCAGGTGATGAACGAGACGGACGCGGGCGGGATCTCCGTGACGATTCGCAGCGGAAACGTCGCTGTGATGGGGATGATCGGATCGCTGCTGGCGACGATGCAGAGCAGCGCCCTGCTGATGATGATCACATCGACCAGTAACATAACATTACGTTACAGGCGCCGTGTCCACCCGAAAGGCGAGACGATGCCTGCGCTGGGATATTTTTCTGGTCGAAATATCTTGGGTGACGCAAACCCTAACGTCGGCTCTAGATAGAGGACGTCAATCCGATGATCTTCGTTTTCAGATTCGTCGTGATTTGCAACGCTCTTTGCCGCCCTCAAGCTCGTAATGTCGACGATATAACCGATCTTGAATCACTGCAAAAGGCGATCTTCTCGATCGTGTTTAGGAAGCGTCTTTTTGAAGTTGTCCAACGAACGTTTTTTGTCAATTTTGATGCTTCATGAAAAGACCATTTTTCTCGTTGCCTGTAGATTTGGTCCAAGGCGTCAAACAATCTGTCGTTGGCTTTTGTCAAGGAAAGGCCTCGGTGAGATTTTTGTTGCAACTGGCTAAAAATTGTTTAAAGTTGAATAAATTATAATCAAAATAAGCTTTATGGTGTTGCTGCTGATTGTTATGATGGGCCCCGTTCAACCACGATCAAATTTATGGTTCGTACTGCTATAGGCGAATGCAAGGACATTCTGCACATAGCCTGATCTTGTTGTGATAAAGATCATCAGCTTCTACTACCGGTTCGGAACATTTCCGCCTTTGCCCTTGATTCAGTTTGAGTTTGCGAATTGAGCAGATCTCCAAACTACCCTGACCGAAATTCGTTAAACAGAACGGCTTTTAAACCGCCTTGACCGGACGTACTGCCCTTCCAGATTCCTCTGCTACACACAGCGTTTTATGGGCTATTGCCGAAGCCAGCAATCGCCACAGAGGACGTCCGATACAGCGCGGTACTCTGACCGCTGTCTTTCGTGCAGTTTTGAGAAAAAACAATTAGAAAAATCTAAAAAAAAAAAAACATTAAAACTGCCGTGTATAATGAAGCCCATCTGCGGGTGTAGTCTGTCTGCGACATTATTGCGAACTCATCTTCCAATCACTTCCGTCCGGCCTGTTCGACACGTCAAAGCTTCCAACGGACGGTTTGCTCCCACCGTTGTCGTGCAATACTGCCGCCGTCCCCAGCAACGTGCCTGGTTTCGAGCCGCTCTGGGGCAGGTAGAAGGGTAAGGTTAGGGTTTTAGCTGTGCTGTGAACTGCTCTCACATTCTGGGATTAATCAGTTCGGAATTAGAGAGGGCCCCATCCCTGGTTCCGGTCGTACTCCCCCGCAGGCGAATCCACGCCTGCGCTTGTTTATAGTATTGAGATATATTATGGCAAGGTTTGTGCTGGTTATGTTGGTGGTGGCGATGATGGCCGGGTGCGGTGCCCGTGCGGAGTCCGATCTGGGCCTGAAGCTGACAAGCTTCGAGGTAGCGGTGACCCCGGATGGAATGAAGGATGTAACTGAATGGGATAACAGGCTCAACGCTGCTGGAAGTATTCGGGCTGGATGCAGCGTAACGTCAAGAAGCCCGTGGCGAAACAGAATGCTGATGTTACACTGCCGACACCGATAACGTGCGACGCGGACGCGGTCCGCGTCTTGATCGACATTGTCGACGACGACGATGAGGAGGATCGGGTCGGTCTTTGTACAACCTATACATGCTTGGGGGCAAGGGTTTAGGGTTTCTCTGTGTCATACAGGAAAACGCGATGATGGACGAGATCGTGACCGCCATCGAACTCGCCGGCGGCAAAGTTACCGTTGATTCGCTGTTCCGGGCCGCACTGGCCCTAGAACTAACCTTCGCCAAGTCCGAGCCGAACGCGGTCGCCGTCTTAATCATCAGACAGGTGGCCGAGCTCCTAGTCGGCGGCCTCCTGCACCCGGACCAGTACGACCTCTATGCCGTGCTGGGCCACGCCCGGGAAACGTTGGCGTTCACCGCACTACACGAATACGGCAGTGACGCGCCGAAACGCAGGCGCGTACTGGCCCGCATCAAGGCCGCGTTCGGCGGCGGTGTCAAAGGTGACGCAGCCCCCTATTTTTATCGGGCCCCGAAAAAGGCGGAGAAGGCGTCCGGCGTCCCGGATCCGGACATACACGGCGACCGATTCCGGATCGGTGAACGCGCCGGCCAGTACGACCTGCGGTACGTTCTGGTGGATGAACTGCGCCGTGGCCTGGTCCTGCAATGTGAAGAGCCGGCGGCCGCGCTGCGCGCTCTGCTCGGCGAGCCGATCCTGGACCTGTACGACGCCGTCGACAAGTTGGTGTTCGACGGATTTCTGGACGAACTCCGTGCGACGTTCAGGTATGTTGGGGTTTCAGGGTTTTAGGGTTTTCCCGTGATTGAAATCTCTCCGCAGTCGTCACCCCATTATGGCAGCGTTCATGAAGGCGTATCCGAGCGATCTCGATGAACTGTGGGATGGAGATCGTGCCGGGATCCTGTGGCCTCCCGTCGTACGCGCCCTCGCATGCGCCCACGACCGCCGCAACCTGCAGCAATTCCTGGAATGGTTCGGGCCGTTGCTGATTGCAGAAGCCGATGACGACGAACTCGTCGTGCGGCGTAAAATCGACCTGCTCGTCAGCGAGATTCTGCCACGATTCCGGTACGACATCGCATTGCTGGGCGTTTCCGGTCGTACTGACCCGTGGCCCCTGATATAGACAAGTGATCGAGTCCCAGGAACTTCGCCAATCCAAACCTGGGTCGGGATTTCCGCCATACAAAATCTGTGTTTTTTGTCGTGAATTTCTTCCAGATGGAAATTTTGCCGTTGTTTTTTAATATTTCTTTATTGCCACCCAATCTTTCCATTTTCGAATTTCTTAAAAATCGCTCAATTTCTTCCAGATGAAAATCTTGTCTTTTTGACAGATTTTTTATCACTCTCGCAATCTTTCCACTTTCTGATTTCAGACAATTTCTTCCAGATAGGAATTTTGTCTTTTGAAAGATTTTTTTTCACTCAATCTTTCCATTTTCTGTTTTCTTTGAGAAGCGCTCAAATCAATGACTTTTCTGTAAATAGATCGCAGCAATTCAGCGAATTAACGCTGGATTACGCGAGGCTAACGGGTCGTATCCTGTGTTCCGTACTGGACCGATTCCCGGACTCGGTCACGGACTTGCTCCCGCAGATCCACGACCAGATCTGGGCGCCGATCGTGGCCTGCGCCCGTTCCCCGCGCCATTCGGCCTGGTTCCGGCTCTGGGCCCAGCTCGGCTATGGCGCCGACCCCGACAATGATCGCTTCGTTCCTGGCAGCCTCCGCTACTGGATGCTGATCACAGACGAACCGCCGCTGGCGATTCCGTCTTTGCTGCGTGCCATGATGGCAATCACCACGCAGATGGAACTTAGCCCGGATTTCGCCTCCGCAGTGATCGAAGAGTTTAATCGGTAAATCTTTTTTCATTTTCAAAAAAAAAAATCAATTTTTCTACATGAATTTCTTTTGCACACTTTTGTCGGTTATCGATTATATCACCGTTTCGTGCTGTGCTGAAACAAATCTCAGGTCGGGATTCCCGGTCGTACTGCCCCCAGCCCGGTCCTGGACAACGGATTCGTTGCAGAATCTAAAGCTGCATGGGACTGCTGTGTCCGAAGCTGCCTTGCGGAGCCTGCGTGGCCGCCTGCGTGCCGGTCACAGCCGGACAGGCCGCAATCGCCACCTGCGAGCCGATTGACGCGCTTGTGTCCGTCTCCTAACAAATTCCATAAAATAGTAACTCGGAATTGATGTCGTTGGCGTTGTCGTTTTAGTGAAAGCGCGAATCGTTTCGATATTCGGAGAGCCTCTGTGAGACTCACTCCTTTTGCGGGTGTCTCGTCGTCATCGAGTTTAGAACTTCGATCGGGTCGGGTATTATCCGACGATCATCAACGAAAGGCAAAAGTCGAGGCGACATACAGCAACCGTAACAACTGAATACTCGCATGAATGAATCGCTTCTTGAATATTTCGCTGCAGGTTAACAGGAAGGTTCTTGCACTATGTGGTGGCCGCAACTGGGGGAGAAATATCTCAGTGACGTCCGGTACCCGCCAGGCTGTCCGTGTTTCTTACGAGGTCATGTCGTCGCACTGATAGCTGTTCAAGCACGCCTGGATGGGTCGACGACCGCAAAGCACCGCGATGATCCGCACCCCCGACGTCGCTATCTAAAATTAAACTGCGTACGTGAAAAATATATTTTCTGACAGTTGGTAAAACCAGTGCGAGGAAACACCGCGCACTTTCTTCGTTGCAATCTGTCCACTCTCATACAACTTCCAAGCGTTTTCCACATGTTTGAAAGCGAGATGCGAAATTGTTCATCTCGCCGACAGCAATCAATTTGCATCCTGTGATTGGACATAGTCGTCGTTACTTATATTTGCATGGTAGCCCTTACAAATACTGTACATTTGAAATATTTAAGGTGTCTGCTACGGTAATGTAAACCAGGGCAGAAAAGTTCCGTCATGGTTCTGAGTTCTTAGAAAAGTGCGTGACAAATGCCTCTGTTGGCGTTAAAGCAGTGATTTGCTCTCTTTGTGTATTGGAATGGAGGTATTATTATTAGCGGCTGCCGGTGGGATTGGGCGCCGGCGACGGTGGCGGCCGATTCGGGCGCGCCTCCTTTAGTGACGTCAGGAAGCGATCCAGGTTGCCGCATTTGATGTCGTAGAAACACGGGCGGAATACGACCCGGTCGTTGTAGCGGACCCGAAGGCAGCAGGTCTGGCTGCCGTACAGGCCCTCGAGCCATGTGATCAGGTAGGATTCGGGCTGGGGACCCTGATACGACCAATGGCAGTCGTCCATGCCGATGAAGACGCGATCCGGGGCGAACTCGATCTCGACGGGCTCGGCCGGGCGATAATCTTCGGTGTGTTCGAGCTCGATCGTGAAAACGTTGGCGTCCGGAGGCGGCGGCGGCGGCGTCGGCGACTCGGATTCGTGGTCGTCGTGACAGCTGCGGGTGAGAGGCCCAGCGTTTGGGCGCCGATGACAGGCGAGCCAGGCGGTGAGGCCGTCGCCCCAGCTTTGCAAGACGTCCAGTACGCCCTTCATTTGGGGACGATTTTATGGCCGCCGCATTCGTCCAACATTCACCACAAAAATTCGATGAATCGGCAGCACGGGAAAAGGATTCGAACAGTTTAAAAAACTCCAAACAAAAGTTCAGAAAATTTGCGGAAAACATATCCAGGCTCCTTTTAAAATTCGATTTATTATTTCACAAGTCTTGAAGGCTCAATCAAAATCGCGAGCCGGGCTCTTCGCCAGCCGCATGTTGTGTCCTTCAAGGCGGCCAGGAACTCGGTCATGTATATTTCGGCCTCAGAGCCTTGATACATCCAGCAAAGCTCCTTGCGAATACCGACGCGATCGGCGTCGAATCGAACATGGACCGGATCCGGGTCCGATTTCGCCTTGATCTCGCTCGCGATAAGATTCGGGCATGATGGGGTCGTAATCCTGTCATGCATTGGGATCAACCAGTACGGCAGCCTTGCCAGTCGCTCTTGCAGGCTCGCAGAGCGACCATCGGAAACCGCAGCGCTTGCAGAAGGTGTTCTCCGATTTCTCAAGCGCTAAAGAATGCTTTTCATGGCAAGAATTAGGCTATCGATTTGAACAAGGTTGAAAATTAAGAGTAAACTGAAGAGAGCGAAATATTCGTTGGACATTATTCTGATTTATTGCGATCGATTCGTCTTTGATCGCAGTCCCGATGCGATGTAGATCAAGCTTGAAACAAGCCGCGAATTAGGGGCAAGATCCAGTCGAACTGGAAGACGATCGAGCTCGCCATCAAGACGGTGATCGCCACGATCATGGTCGTGTTGGACCAGAACGATCCGACCAGGACGACGGTGGCAATGAACAGCGTGATGCCGAGCAGCCAGTTCCATCCCCATCGTCCGGACGAACGACGAGCGTAGACCTTGGGAGCATTACGCCATGACATAGCGGCCCGGCGATCGGCATCAGCAAAGTTGTCGAAGAATTCGGACAGCGATGCAGAGTTCGGCTTGACGGACATCTGGGTGGCGTCTTGCAATGCGATAATCACAGAATCAGAGGAGTCGCGAGTGCAGAAGGCATTGCGAGCTTCACGGAAATCGGCAATGGCGAACTGAATCGGGTTTTTCGAGCGAAGATGACTGCTGCGAATGTGACGTGATTCGGCGATCAGGTTGGCGGATTTCGCTGAGGACTTGCAGTTGACAGTGACAACGCAGTCGACGTCTGGAGAGCGGCAAAGAGCTAAACCCAGGAATCAGATTACATAGAAGCAGTCTCAGGACAAAATTGATCGAAAACAGAATCGTCAAGAAAATCATTTAAAAAACAACGAACCGTTGTAATGCCAGGCAGTGGTCAGTACAGGGACTTGGCCAGCGAGATCAATACGCAGAGATGATATCAGGTCATTCGGCGATGAGATGGCGCGCCAGAATCGTTTGCCATCAGCATCTAAAACAGGAGTTAGCTCGACAAAACTTCAATCAAAAGATTTCTGAAAACTGCAAGCATCAACTATTATAGAAACAAGGAAACAGCATGAATTAAATCAAGGATCAAAAAAACTCTTAAAAACAAAACTCGGTATGCTTCTAAGCAGAGCAACTCAGTGTACATACTTTGAGAGAGCAGCAGAGAGCGCTCATTAGGAGGCTCTGCAGCTTGTACGGATCGATAGACAGATTTGGCAGGGACAGAAGTGACACCGATGTTCAGCACGCCTTCGAATAAGAGAGCAGCGTGCTTCAGCAACATCGTCGATTTTCCACCTTGCTTTTGGCAATTAAGTAAAGGAGTGATTTTTGAGTAGAGTGACATACAGTAAAAACGACGACATTCTGAGGGGATGATGTAGCAAACTTCACAACAGAATCTTCACCCTGCAGCTGAACTACTTTATCAGGGTAAACAGAAACCTAGAGACCATTATAAGCATCGGTTGCCAAGTTACCGCAGTCATGGCAGCCAAAGATAAGAGAGAGATGAAAAGAAACCCAAACAATAAAATATTCTTTTAAGAGGCTGTGACTTGACTGCCAAAACTCGAAGGTTTCCAAGAAAGACAAGAGCTTTATAGGCAGAGCCCGCAATGGCAACGTAGGTGATCGATAAAGTAGAAAAAAGGAAACAAACGCTCGAGAGCATTGAAGAAAATTTCCAAAAACCAAAACTCTGCAATACGATCATCGAAAGCATTAACATCAAACTTACCAGATTGGCATCGAATTCCGAGTATTTGATTCCGGTGGGAATCAGACGTAGGAACTTGCCATGGATGAAGACGGCTAAAGCAGGGATCAGACGGGTACGAACGGGGATCAGACGCGAAATGATCGCCGCATCTTTGGTCTCGTGTAATCGAGCGAACGTCATATACAAGCCCAGTTTTTCCACTATCATAGAAATCGATCAGAAAATGATATTAAACGCGAGCAAAATGAAGTTAAAGCAATATGATCGAAGCAAAAGGTGGTTTGCATCCAGAAAAAAAGAAGCGAAAGCATACCTGCACGCTCCCACATAGACGAGAATGCCTTTGATTCATAGGACCAGTCGTTATAAACCTGAAGAACATGAGTAGAGATAAACCGATATAAAAATCAGCTCTTGCTGTAGAAGAAAAAACGAACATTAAGAGGCAAATAAACGAATAGAGAAACAGTAAAGAGATGGCAATTAGAAAGGTCGAAATTGGAGACTTAGATGGAGTACAGACCTGGACGATTACGACAGGGTGACGTGCGCCCAGAATCTCGTCAATATTGTCATGGCCAATCTTGGAGGCTTCCGATGCGATCAGAGTGATATCAGCGTCAGCCGAGTCATAGGCTTGACGCGAAGTCGGATCGGATAGAACTGCAAATAAAGTCAGATATCAAAGCCAACGCTGTAGGCCTTTGTCAAGTCGAGTAACAAACACGAAATCGCCCAATAGAAAAGCCTTGATGAGAAAGGCAGAGCAAGCAACAATGAGCGAAAATGAATAAAGCTGTTGAAAGAACTTCGGAAAACAAACGAAAAAAGAAAAAAAGCAACAAGCAATCAACAAAACCAAGATTGTATGATAGAGGAACGAAACGATTTTAAAGTTTAACGAATACAACATAAAAGGTTTACTTTGATAAGCGGTGGCAATGCGGTGGAAAGTGTCGGCACAATCCGGGCACGTATCAGGGTGATTCTCCTTGGCTTTCTTCATATAGCCTTGACGAATCTCGGACGCGGACGCCGACTTTGAGACGCCCAAAACTTCATAATGGGATACCGTTTCTGGACAGAAAGAATGTTAGAAATTGTCCCGGTAACAACGACCAGGAATATACCGGTGCTTCGGTTCGAGCCGAACCCGCCGAATTTCTCGCTCTGCTCGCTGTAGTATTTCAGAACCCCGAGGCCGACGATAGCCAGAATTCCACCCCAGACATGGATTGGAAGGCCAAACTTGCTGCAAGAGCGCATGTTATTGAAGATAGATCGTCAAACAAGTGATAATTGACAAACCAACAAAGACCATCAGCACAGCAAACAAAGTGAAAGTTTTAAGGCCAAAATGATAACAAAGCGATGAAGACATTCTCAACAAAAAGTTAATAAAAGCAATTATTATGTTTAAATATGAACAGCAATCGAAATTTGTAGAACGCTAGACTATAAAACTGCCTAATTCTTTGAGGCGAAATTAAAAAGAAAATATGAAACGCAAATTTCGGAAAGGTTTAAGAAGGGACTCATAGGACTATAAACATGTGTCTTACGATTTCCCATTAAGACGATGCTTGTGTGATTTCTTGCTAGTATCGGAAGGCGATGATTGCTTCTTTTGCGAGCGTTGGTCGCCAGTGTTGGGCGATGATGACGAAGCTCTCGATGATGATGGCTGGCCGCCATGATCGCCTTGTCGTTCCGACTTAGCGGTATTGTTGCTGGCCGCCACCGGGCGTTTCTTTGCAGCGGATTCTTTGGCCATTATCAATCAGAGAAATGAGAAATCCAACATCGCAGTGCGTGGAAGACCTGACGGCGGGTCTAAGAAAGTCGAAAGGCACGCGCCTAGAACGGCTCATCAACTGATGACAAGATGACAACATCGAAAATCGAATATTCATTTGTATATGCATAACGAATCTGTCTATTGCAAATTCTCTGAAACAATTGCTCGTAGTGAGATAAGTGTGCTCGCTTATAGGTGTAGCGCAGATGAATGCTGTCATGTTAGCATATGAGCGCTGTTAGATCAATCTCGAGATATCAATAGCGTTGACTCACGCTAATTCAACCGGAAGCATTGTCTTCCGCTTGCATTCTAACAAACAAGACACTTCTTCAA
>RBZT01000122.1:1296-61591 GCA_003693705.1 Polymyxa betae
ATGCTCAATGGGCATGACAGAAGGTAATCTAAATGTAATTTTTTTTTATGGCGGCAATAGCACAAAATGTCATTCGTAATTTTAGTGCTGGTGCGAGGCATGTAATCAATCAACATCTTGGAACAAGAGATCGGCCAGTCGGTCGCGGTAGGCAGAGCAAGAACAAATTCATTCAGTGGGGCATGTTACGGTGCGATTTCCGCAACCCGACTATGCACTCGGGTGCTTCTGCAGAAGATCAAATAGCAATTTCGGCTTGGGAACAAACTATGATTACAGCCATTAAGCTTATTAATGATCGCGAAATGGACATCAGTGTGTTCAAGAATCCTAAATCTTCCTGAAGAGAGAAACTCGCTGTGATGGGCAGATCCATGCTAATATTGTCTCGGTTGCAGCAAGAAGACGATCCGTTAAACACTCTGGCTACATCACCCACCGGTCCTTCAACTGCCACTGATGTCGGCACAAATGCTAATGTTCATCAGCCGCCGTGTCGTACGATGTGGGTGCGCAGGAATCATCAAATACAGCTAACATTAATTATTTCGTACCCCATGATTATTTTCCGAAATTGCTGTCAGTTGGAGAACTTGAAAAGCAACGCGTCAGAGTTTGGATGCGGTGGCCATTAATCATGGTTTGACATTTAATTTAAGAAAGCTGGAAAGACGAAACCATTCGGAAGATCTATGAAAAACATCAAAAATCCCAGTTTGCTCGACCCTAAACCCTAGGCTCCAAGGACACGCAGGAAGCGCCAACCCGATATGACGACCAATGGCCATGAACCTAAAGGTGCTGTTCGCCAATAAACAGCATCTAGTTTGCTGCAGCGATGATTTGCCATTGGATCCCGGGTTAGAATCTCGACATAGTTAGCGTTGCCGTTGTCTTTTTATAAATCGAGGTTATAGCGATCTATACTTATTATCTTACGTGTGATCAGCATCTATGGATATTCATGAAAGATGAATTTGCTGCGAAATCTCGCTAAAACCGAGTAACGCTGATGGTGCCTGAACTGTTGGGCTAGGAAATATTGTAATCAGAAAATGTCACTCGGCAAGAATGGAGAAAAACGATCACGTAAATTGCTTATCGGTGTTAATTAGGAGCTTAAGCGTACGTTTGCTTGGATAAGGCATTGTTTAAATAGCAGATCTTTTCACATGCCTGATCCCGATCTGTTCGATCTGAACAGATCTGGGAACGTAGGGTTGGAGGAAAATGAATTTGACCCGAGTCGGACCGAGTCGGACCCGGGTCAGGTGAGTCGGAGTCGGGTTGGGGTCGAGTTGTTCGACCCGACCCGACTGAGTCGGGTATTTCATTGACTGGGTCAAACCCGGTTGGACCCGATCTTACTGATTTTGCTGAATTATCCGGTCTCTTCGGGAGTTCAAAGATAATCCATCCTAACTGATCTCGAAATGCTACTTTTGCTTTATTATCGATTGGGTTGGCATATCACGACCGTTTACACTGAGAAAAGATATAAAAAGACTGGTGGAGAACCTATGTCAATACTTTACGCAGTATATTGGTGATTTGACCGTAAGTCTCTGGACCGATGAACATCAATGATGTCCGATGAATTAGAATCCCTCCGACATCCGAGCTATCCTCCGACTTTGGCTCTATAAAAGGGCTTGTAATCTATCGAATACATTCATTCTATAATTCAGTTTGCAATCACTGCTACCTGTTCTAATCGGAAGACTCCACAAGTTCACTTATGACCTGCACAATGCGTTGAAAGTTTATTAGATTTTTTTCCAGTCAACCCGGGTCAAACCCAGGTTGGAAGCAGCGGGTCCAACCTGGGTTGTAACCCGACCCGACCCCTTACCATCCTACTGGGAAGATGTTGCCTCCCCAGTTCTTTCATTTATGGATCAGCCTGATCCTATTTCCATATCACAACAGAGCAGATTTGACCAGACCTGCATGAGTATGGTTCAGATCTGGTAATTCCATCTAGGCAGAAACCAGATCTGGTATGATCTGCTGGTCAAATACTGTCAACGCCATTTTTGTGAAAGATGTGTCACACCACCACAGACAGATCTTTCAAATCGTCACCACCTCGGGGCCCATCTTGAGTCTCGGTGCTTTTACAAGTATCCAAATCAATATTATGAGCTTCTTGGTAGCGGATTCCAAGCACTTCTGTTTCTATTTAATTTTTATATGACTTCAATAAAAATAAAATGGTCAACAGATTTTAATCGGATAATAGAGATGATAGCTCTTAATCAGAAGAATAGGTTCTGGTAATATTGTCGGAAAACGACATTGATGTAGGGGTTGATGTAATTGCTCTCCGATAGTAAATTCGTAATCTCGTACAGGACATAAACATGTTGATAACAGAACGCGTTCTTGAACATTAGAGATTCTTTTTTGTACCCAGACAATATAATTGTAATTTTCATATCGCTTAGGGATAATATTACGCCATCGACATTCTTAATATAGAAAGAGGAAACTTGATATTGGACAATGTTCAAGCATAATATGTTCATGAGCTTGCTGTAACGTTAAGAAAATGTTACAAAACCATGAACATGTATAGCCAGTATAGGCGACATGTCCATTTGGTTGGTTGCGCACGGCAATCAAATAATCGGAGAAATATGTAACAGGTTGCACCCATTCATAATTTGTTTCAGGTGTTAGAGGAAATCGTAGAGTGACACTCTGATGATCATGCTCAATATGAGTAATGCCAATTGCAGATCATCAGATGGACCATGTTCAAGAAAACAGAGTTGGGGAGAAGAACAGTAGAAAAATTGCCTAGGTTTCCAATTGGCATCGTGCTTATCACCTATTGGATTTTAGTTTTTTTTGGAGAATGTACATCTTTAAATATTTCTTACCGAGTCTAGGAATGAATCGATGAATATTCATATTCGTTTATGTACCAATCGCTTCTGCGTAGCTTGTTGCTCTGGACGAACTGGATGATGGCCAAGATCTAACATTTCAGCAATCTGTCGACCAAATGCTGGTGATAAGAGCAAATTAAGGCAGCCAAATGGGCAGTCTCCACCTGCTGTGGTTTCATCCTAACTTTAATATCAGAAACAGCAGCGCATTCATCACTTATAGCAGAGTTCATTTCGGTATCCATGGTGGTATCCATTAGACTTTCCAGTTTCACACCGAGTTTGTATGACTGGTTGTCTCATAGAGAGGCCGCTGTCACAATCAAACAGAGTTTGCACAGAACTCAGGGTAGCGGCACAGACTTGAAGGTAATTTACGGAACTAGACCTTTCCGTAAATTGCCTTCCGTTGAGTTTGGGCGATGACTGAGTGACCGGCAGGAAACTCAAACTCAAAACAGAAAAACGCGCCCCGAGTTGTCTCTATTGAGACTGGAATTCAATACCCGTAACTTGTAGACGTATTTTAAAAATGATTGAGCCAAAATGTCAGTGCTGACATTTGATGTCCTGATTAATGTCAAATGTCGGTTTAAAGAAGACTATTTGGATAGTGTATGGCAGCCACGAAGCTGTAGCGGCAGGGGTTTTACTTCCTTACTTCGCTCCAGCCTGGGCGTTGACTAACATGCATGCCTCATGATGCGATTGATGTCTGAGTTGTCAACGAAGAGCTCTTGAAAACAAGTTTGAATAATGAATTCATTGTGTCAGATAAATTATTATCTACAGCATAGCTATACATCTGCCAATGAGATGATATTCGTATTCCTTTGATAGCGAATCGCGCAGGCCCATGCACGAGCAATCAACAGAAGAAAGCGAAAAAGTATGAACGAAAACAAAATTATCATTCTTCAAGAGCGACTGGTCTGTCGGAATGATCACAGATTAGTGATGAGTCTTTGATCTGTCTGGGAAAACGGGATATCTGATACCTGACCTCGCTTCAGGCGATTAAATATTATGAAGTTCCGGAAACGATTATCTCTAGGCTCTCGTCTTGCTATTCGTTTGACTGGGCCGTTACAACCTTCAAGTCCATCTTATTATCTTGATCCATCACAAGTTAAGAAGATGTTCGTCTTGCTTTTTCGCCCAGCTCAGCGAAGACTGCGTTCCCGTCAAGCAGATATGATGAGAATAAGTCACGGCACGATGATTCACAAAAAGCCGAGGAGACGAAGATCATTGAAGCGGAAAGCTTTACAACAGTTTGGATCTACTGGCACAATGATAGAGCGAAAAATTCGCCAAACAAAATGGAGAAGCATCCCTAAAAGATCACGCAAGCAAACTAAGCAACTGAAATGATGAAATTATTACTTGGTTATCTCAAAGCGGGGGCCTTAACCTTGTAACAATAATTGGACAATGAGCGCTTCATTTACAATGTCAAAATTAATAATGGTTTCATGCAATGATCGATGCTGAAGCAGGACGCATGATGCAGTGTGCCCCTCTATGATAGCATCTCTCACCATCGATATCGAGTATGGAGTTTTCACTAATGGGTTCAATAAACAGCTCTGTGCAAGTTACATATAACACGCCTCGACTGTAATATGTGATTAGAGAATATTAGAAGTAGGATAATGTAATTACCGCCTGATATGGTGTCCTTTATCGACATCGCATGCCAGCATGGAAAGCATTGAGCATCTTGATTTGCCTTGAGAAAGACAAATATGGATCTTGCCATCATCGATCTTATATTTCCATTGAATTTGAAAACAGAGAAACTAAACATATCGTTACCTTTGCAGATGGGGCGATTTGCGTGTCAGGAGAGATAAAGGGAATGTTCGCAGCAACAAAGAAATCAAGATGGCCACTGATACGTTGGAAATCTTCAGATTCTGAATTTCGATATCGAATTTCACAGAGATATTTCTTCTTAAGCAGCACTCGAATCACGGCCATTACTGTGAATCTAATCCAAAACGTTTAGTTGATTCAAACAATGCCCATGTGCTGGTCGAATAAACCTGAGTGAGCCAAGGCATCGCAGAGGTTCACTATCAAAATCAACATCTGACAGTAACTTCAAACATCAGTCAGTATGATGAATAACAGCAGAATACGATACTCACACCCCAAGCGACGGATACCATAGCAAATATTGAACCCGCATTAGGCTGAGCAATTCCTGAATCAAAGCTTTAATTTTTTATGAATATGAAAAGAAAGAGAGGGACTACCTGTCGGTAATACTTCCATTAAATCTGCAGGCATGTAGCATCCTGTTAGGAACTTTCTCATGACCTCCAATGGGCCAGAAGCCGGCCCAGATTGGCTACATACAACTGCATTGCCAGATCCAGCGGGGACTGCGACGATTGGGAATCGCTGAAAAACCCCTGATTGTTCATCTTCTTGCCTCTGGGATAATCCTTGAATCACCTCTGAAAGAAGCACGTCAATAACATATCAAGAGCTGAACGAATCTGCAATCACCATGAAGAATCCCATCACCAGACACACAAATAATAGTGTCAAATCGCGAGGCATTGAACGTCAATGCAATGTCGGTAGCCTCACCCAAGTCTGTAGTCTCTAAAGTCTAAAGTCAATGAATACACGACGCATAAAAAGAAGACAAGTACAATTCATTTTGTAAAGAGTTTGGAAATTGAAATGCACTTTACCATGCAGTTCATATCTGAATCCAGCCGTATCCAGAATGGGAGCTACAGTTGCTTCGAAAATTTTCATCGCATGCCCTTTGCCGCTGATAGGATTTACTAAAACGAGAGCACATCGAGCATGACTTGCTATGCGATATTGCAGTGGCACAGCAAATTTGGAAAAATCAGATAGCAACGGCTCGGCGTTCTTATCCAGTTGTTTAGCGAGAGTAAAGTCGCCGCACATAGCTGCTACATGGGAAGGCAGCAATCCATACTAATTAATAATTAGTTCGCACAAACCATGAGAGAAAATAGAAGACAGCGAAAATATCAAATAAAAGAAACACACCTACGCGATCCCGTAAGTGAGCAGAGCAGCAGCTGGCCACAAGGTTTACACACTTGCCAGAGCCAGCGGCATAATGCAGCAATGTTCCATCAGCAGCATCCCGCCAGGTAGCAATTCTATTTCTGAAGTGTTTCAAAACCGATTCGTTGTTGTCATGGACATAACGCCCGAGATTATAAACATCCAAAAATTGTTCGGTAGACTCAGGAGCGGATTTCAAAGCAGCATTCAGATATCTTGCAATATCGATAGCTCTCTGAGCCGATTTCACACCAGATTTGGATAACCGCGGCAAAGTCTAAACGATATCGACTCAAAGAAGAATACTTCTTCGTCAGTAAGTGGGTTTACAGGTAATTCCGAACGAATTTCTTTATCCAGTTCCAAGAAGTCGCTGGGGTCGTTATAGATCATAATCCACTGAGTCTGCGAGACGCTAATACTCACAGCCTACATCGCACATGAACTGGCAGGCCTGAATTCTGTCATCAATAGCACCTGAACCCACTGCGTCTTGGCCGACTGCACCTGCCAGCGATGGCCGGCGTCCAATCGAACATCAAGCTGCGATGCAGGCGACAACATGACGCCTCACCGCTGCTAGACTTATGGGTTATGACAAGATGAGACGAGAGGAGCGCGGCCATCCTTTTAGACGATGGGGCCGCTCTCAACGACGTCATCAGGGGCGCTCACGTCATCACATCTTAATAATGACACAAGCTTAGGGTTTGCTCAGTCAGAATGGCATTCGGATGACTGCTGCTGGAGGATAAGAACGTTCTTATCAGAGTGGGAGCTGGATGGGGCCATGGGCTCTGCCTGAAGAGGAAGATGGGCGCACCCCATTCTTGTTTCAGCTTAATCGAGGTCGTCATCGTCGTCGTCGTCATCGTCAGGATGGCCTGCCGCTTTGTAGCTAGCGCCGTCCTTCTTGGATGTAGGTTTCGAGCTTTTCGGGTCGTTCACGACCTGGGTGCCGCCTCGCTTAGCCTATATAATTATCAGTGACAAGTATGAATGTTGAGGGACACCTTACCATTGTACGCCGCTTAATCATGGGGCGAACATTCTTTGTTTTCATGAAGCTCAGCAGCTGGCGAGGGATTTCGGATAAGACTTCAGCTGATAACCGGTTAATATCGGAATCACGGTACATATTCATTGGAACGAATTGGACAATATCACGCTTTGATGAAGTTAGCATTGCATGGCATAATGTTACTACATACAATGGCAGCAAGCTTCTTGGACCCCAGCTCCCCAGAATCTGCATCTAGAACCGTCATATCGTCGAAATTTGTTTCCCCAATTCCGATAATGATAATGGAGATGGGTTTCGTCGACAGTTTTACGACCCGGTGAATTGTGGTCTATCAGTCGTTTAACCAGGCATCTACACAGAATCGAGAGTTTACCTTCATATCGTTGACGACGCCATCGGTTAGTATTAATAAGACCGAGTAATGCTGAGTGCCCTGTGTAAATGGCAGCGAAGCGATTTCGTCAGCGGCAGCCAGAATCTCAGCAAGCAGAGTTGGACCACTTAAATCGATCTTGGAAAAACACTTCCGGTATGCTTCGAGCATTCCGCTCACTCCTGTTTGCAGTTACTATCAAAAATCAGAGAAAGTGTTCCGAATGCGAAAACCTTTGACTTCATCGGATTCACCGTTGAAGGTTAACGAAAAGCGATGCGAGATCTTTCCTGTTTCAACCAACTTTGCTCCGAATCCCCATATCGAAATCATCTGATCTGAATCATAGGGCACCATAATCGAACCTGCAGTCATCTGTCAGGTCGCCACAGCTTTGTGCAGTATCAAACCTATCGCATCGATCGCTTTTTCATATTTGTTCATTGTTTTTCTGGTCGGGTCGATGTAATGATTCGATTTAGGGTCGTTTGGTTCGCTGCTGGTCGTTAAAGCAACTATACTGATGCCGATGAGTTCTTACCCATTCGAAGCTGTAAAATCGATGGCAACCATGAGCTTCAGGTTCAGACCGCCTTGGATGAAATCCAAAAATGAAGCTTCTTCTTGAACCTCGACTCGGTTGAACAGCAGCACCCCTGAATTCTTATATCGCTTCCCACGAGCCGCTGCGATCTCAGGGTGTATCAATGGCAGCATCATGCCGCGCAGGTTCAGTTTTGTCTTGCTCTGCGTCAGAGCCTTCCGAGCCTGTTCATGGGCCTCGACCATCTTCAAAATCTGTGACATTTCTTACTACTAGCAGAAGATATTCTTGATAACGGTTACCTGTTTGAAGTTGGTTCGTCCTTGCCCTATTAATACTGGGGCACCTATGGATGCCTTGTGCCAGACTTTGAACATCAGCTCAGTTTTATTATCGCTATTGCAAAGATTCTGCCGTCGAATGGAGAACGTTTTAAACCTGTTGCAATCAATATGCAGAATTTCGAACAAAATAAAGACACCCGACCTCGGATTCAAGGTGTGATAGGCGGTATCGCTGGTATAAACCTTTTGATAGGCTATCAAACCATCATCGCCAGCTTCTCGCTTCTTTAAGATTTCGAAATATGGACTCGACGTTCTCCAGCAGCAAAAAGATCCTTTGGCATCCATATCATAGCCTGTTATCTTCGATCATAAGACCGAAAAGCTCAGAAAAGTAAGATTCAGATACCGTCATCTTGGCGATTTCATTCACTCCACTAACTTCTTCACATCGGGCGACGACTTGGGCAAACTGGACACCGGTGAAGTTCTTGATTTCCTGGTCGAGGCGATTACGAAGGTTGGTGACCTTATAGGAGCCTTTCGCACCGACAATGTCCCCAACAGTGAATTCCCCTAAACGGCGGCGATGAATGGGTCTGATCTTGAGCAGATCTATTTAGCGTGCCTACCAGCACCGATAAAATGTTTACTATCAGTCGTGTATTGCTGCCGATCGTCACCAGCCTGGAACACACGAGCGATCAATTTCTGGTTCTCTTCGAAAAAGTATTCAACCGTGAATGCTGTAAGGTGATATTCATTGACAAATTTTTAACGATTGCTTTGGGAATCTCATACTCGTTTCGAAATCAGGGTTTTGCGAGTTTCGAGCGACTTCAGTCGTGCCCAGCACAACTTCGCTAGAACTGCGAACGTCTTTCAGGAATAAGAATATCTTAGAATCAGTCCGGCTGAATACGTCGAGCTTGGGAAGATTACGACAGCCGAGAAAGATCTCGACCTTCGATGAAAGATGCTCATCGACCATATTCGACGGCATGGTGGCTGTAACAGCCCGAGGGTCGATTACGACGACCGTTCTAAAACAAGATATAGGGAGATTTCTGTACTACCCGATCGACTCGCTGTTTGCATAGACAATTGTTGGGAATCATAAAATAACATAGGTTTATGGAGTCAACTTAAAACTTGGTCTTCTGGCCGGAAAAAGAACCGAAACCAGCGCCGCGTCCTCGAGGAGCGCCACCACGTCCTCGGGAACCACCACGTCCACGTCCACCTCGGGCACCGCCACGTCCACCACGAGGGGGGCCACCGAAGCCGCCGCTGTTGCCGTTGCTTTCACCACGAGGAGCGGCGAAGTCAACCCTGACTTCACGGCCATTGATAGGCGTTCCGGATTTCTGGACAGCGGCGTCGACGGCTTCGGTCGAGGTAAATTCCAAGTAGCCGAATCCACGAGGCTGGCCGGTCTCTCTGGAAAACATTATCAGTGCATGCCGTAGCAGATTAGAACGATCATTACCGGTCAGTGCAGAGACGAACGGAGACGATCTCACCGCAGTCTTCGAAGACTTTCGAGATCGAGTACTCGTCGGCGTCGAAAGGCAGGTTGCCCAAGAAGACGGTCGTGCAGCCCTCAGGCTTTTCACCCTTCTTGCGCTGGTCCTTCTTGTCACCCTGCTTCTTGTTGGAGGCAGAGACCTTGACCCATCGGCCCTTGATTTCGGCGCCATCCTTGGCGCAAGCTTTCTCGACGGCGTCGGCCTCTTCGAAGTCGATGAAGGCGATTCCTCGGCTCTTGCCGGTGTCCTCGTAGACAGGCAGGCGAACGTTGACGATGGTACCGCACTCGCCGAAGACTTCACGAATGTCCTCCTCGGTAGCGGCGTAGGCAAGGCCTCCGACGAAGACCGACTTGGATTCGGCGTCTTCGTTCAGCTTGGTCATCTTGGCAGGCGTGCTGTCGTTGGCGTCATCGTTAGAGCGCTTCTTGGAGGCGGGCTTCTCTTCAGCGGCTTCCATCTCCTCGTCTTCGTCGTCGGAAGAGGATTCGCTGGAGTCATCCTTCTCGTCATCACTGTCAGAGGAAGAGTCGTCATCGCTGGATTCGGCCTTGGCCTCAGGTTTTGCTTCGTCATCGGATGAAGAGTCGTCAGAAGAGTCATCAGATTCGTCTTTCTTGGCCGGGGCGGCGGCGACTTCAGCTTCATCGGAAGAGTCGTCTGACGACGATTCCTCCTTCTGGGCGGCGACTGGTTCAGGCTTGGCAGGCTCTTCTTCATCGGATTCGGATTCGGAGGAGCTGCTGTCGTCCGACGACGATTCGACGGGCTTAGCCTTCTGAGCCTTGACGTTCTTCTTGGTAGCCTTGGCCTTAGGCTGTTCTTCATCAGAAGAGGAATCATCTGAAGAGGATTCGACAGGCGCGGCCTTCTTCTCCTTCTTGGTCACCTTCTGCTGTTTCTTTTTGGGCGCGACCTCTTCCTCATCGGAAGACGACGAGTCGTCTTCGACAACGGGTTCAGGCTTCTTGGCGGCCTTCTTGGTCTTCTTGGGCTCGCCTTTGGAGGCCTTCTGAATCTGCTTCTTGGCGACGGCCTTCACTGGGGCATTGGAACCCTTGGCCTTCTTGACGGACGATTTCTTGTCCTTCTTGATGGAAGCGATTTTTGTTGAACCCATTGTGGCTTTTGGAGTCGAATCCGATTTGAACCCAGGACGCCATGGCGGCTGTGTCCTTCGACAATTCGAAAGCCCGCCACGCAGTCCGTGGCGGACCAAAATTTAATGTAATCCACCGGATTAATCGTCTGAGAGTCCGAGTTCGGTGACTTTGGCTCGGCCTCTGCCTGCCGAATTAGCTGTGCTGGTGCATCAACGCGTCCGTCGAATGGAGAAGGCGATCGCCGATTGCGCACCAAACTGCTTTCGTTTGTACTGGCTTTCTGGCCATCAACTCATCTAACTTCAACTGTGCCTACAACCTTATAATACTGAGGACAAGGGGGAAGATATTCCATGAAGTTTAATGAGATTATGCATGGTTGGAATTTTTGCATGCATTTTCCTTATTAGTAATAAAAGTGCGACTTAACGAAAGCATAAGAGAGGAGAACCTGCGTTACTTTGTAGAAAATCAACTTTGCCACTTTACTTGACTTAGCAATTAAAAAGTTGCGTCAAGTTTTCAGGATTCACGTTTGTGAGGCGACATTTATCAAAATCGCCTTGTCGGATATGGATTCGGACGGTTTCATCGACTCGTCTCAGCCGGCGGATCCAGCCGCCAATGTCTCCATCGATTTGAACGCTTCGAATCCGGCTGCCGACGCTCTTGCCTCATTGAATGCTGTCCCACCACACCCAAGTACGTTTAGCTCTTGTTGCATTCGTTCTGAATATAGGACAGCTCGTCTTAGTTTTCGTTCCATATTTGTTCTAATAGTGTTTTCAGAGGCACAAATATGCAATGTGGCTTTCAAAGCAACCGCTTTGTTTTTGTATCTTTTCGGATCCCTCTTTGGGTTCTCGTTCGTCTTCAATTTTGTTCTCATAATCTTATGCTTGGCGTTCGATTTTTGGACGGTCAAAAACGTAACTGGGCGTCTCCTTGTGGTAAAAACCAGCTTTCATCTACTCTATGTTTTCTTATGTCATCGCTTTAGGGGCTTCGCTGGTGGCATGAAGTGCAGGCACGTTTACAAAGTCTTCTCTAATTTTATTTAATATGTTTTTCTCGCAGGAAGACGGCTCGGACAACTGGATTTTTGAATCCAAGGCTGCATCAAGAAGTATTAACGCCCAGGATGCTCGCGTTTTCTGGTGGGCGCTCTATCTCTCGCCTGTTATCTGGGGTGTTTTCTTCTTTGTCAATATTCTATCGCCTACGGCATACCCATTTATGCCCGCTGTTGTTATGGGTGCCACTCTCTCCACCGCGAATTTGGTTGGATACTGGCGGTGTGATCGCGATGCCAAAAAGAAATTACAGTCATTCTTAGTGAATCGACTTGTATAATCGGAAGGATAAACGCTATCGCTTATTTAATATTAGTTCATGCAGCCTGAACATTTGTAAAACTCATATCTTGAAACTTCGTATTCTTCTCGCCTCGGCCTACCAGATATTTTCTGTCAGTCGGTAACATTTGGGAATTGCATATTGCTCTCAGGCTCAATGAATTCGATGCTCGGAATCAGAGAATGTGATAGTTGGTTTATTCTTCCTCCTTTATCACATCAGCGCAAGGCACCTTGCCCGCCTCGCAGCATCGAAGGCGGTACTGCTCTTGGTCCTTTTTAAATCTAAAGTGTAATCCCTTAAGAATAGTGCCCGGTGGACAGTTGCTTTCTGTCCATGCTGGAAGAGACTCAGCGCTCTCCCAATCGGTTAGTCGGCATTGCCCAATTGCACTAAGGTCTGGCTGAGTTTTGTATGTACGTCAGATGTCAAGCAGATTTCTCACCTTGAAGCTTTCGCACATCGTAAGCTTACATACTCTTTCTGGAGATGATTTGAATTGCTAAACACCAGAATTTACGGCAGTTGCATTTTGATTCCAGTTAGATATTACCATTTGTGAGAAAGTCTTATTCCTGTAACAAGCTGTCCTCGAGGACATTCCATTACCGATTTCGTTTTCCGTTTAGGTTCCGTCCATTGGTTTGCAAACAGTTTCATGCTGGGGTCAACTATGTTGGTGCAGCCTATATCTACCAGACCCGTATAGCTTCTCTGCACCGTTACCAGTCATCTGAAACTATCCTCAGACATCTTCATCACAAACCTTGAGAGGGAGTCGCCGATGAGAAAATCGCAATCCAGCCATGGCATCAGCATGTGGGCAAAATAGATCTACAACATGATCCGGTGGGGCAGGCTTACTTCCTTTAAAACATTCGTGCCGACTTGTCCAGTTGCCGCTATAATGTACTCTTGGACATAGTGGATCCAGTTTCTTAGCTTCTGAGAAGAGTTGTTCACATTTAGCATTCGGAACGTGTTTACAAAACTCCTTGACTGCCATCGTGATTGCAGTTTTTAAATGTTCTGGCACGTGATAGTGCATTGGCTCCAGCTGAAATCTTCAAGGTAAAATCAGAATAAAAAGTTTTACGACAGCCTGCAACTGACCGGAGAAGAGCTGGATCGTTCGATGAATCTTTTAGCCTGATAAAGATTAAAGTGGGCCCCACATCAGAATCGAAAGCTACCATTGGTCAAGATTGGCTTCATGAGGAACTTTAGCGCCTTTGCTAATCAAAATGGTTGTCGTTCTTTTCTCCCCGAACAGTTTCGCCTGAATTTCAGATTTTAACGTTGAGCTTGAGCACTACTCTGTAAACGTCAACCGACTAACTTCTAGTTCGAGCATCTCGGAAGTGATAAACGGAAATTCAGCAGGAACGGGGTCAAACTGCAACATCGAGAAGATTGATGCTGCCATATTTATGCTCATTCCTTTTCCTTCTAGATCACGAAATTTTGATTCGCTCATTTCATGGCGCAAGATCAGCTTTGTGCCCATTGACACCTAATCGAGAAGAAACAAGTCATAAAAAGTGGAAATCTGGAACTACTCCATACCTGAATTACGACATGAGTTCCGAATTCCTGAACACATCATAAATACAATGCTTAACACACAAACCCGAATAATATTACAAAGAAAAATGCATTAAAGGCGTCCACACATTCAGGATCGTGACTGTCATAAACCGAAGGCAGCTTTGAGAGGGCGTTTTCGAAGTTTGGAGTGAGTGGCGGTTTATCAGCATAAACATTGAGCCTTGCCGAGTACTGCATACAATCAGCAACTGTCTCGACGAACACGCTGCTGTAATTAGACATAAACTAATAATATTAAGAAAAATAGAAGATGTGAAGCAACGAACCGACTTGTTCCATATCATTATATTCAGCATTAGCGCTAAACGGCGCCGCGATAAGAGAGATGTTACCCGACACTGACAGTTTCAACTGTTCAGTGTATGTCTTCATATCGGTGATTCGGCTTGATTTAAACATCATGTCACAAGAGGGCGTCCTCATCGCATCGACTCCGAATGGGACTGAGGTCTCTTTATCGTCGCGATATTCAATCTAACAGAGTCAATATGCAGCATACTTATACCAGCTACAGTCAACCTTGAATATGGCCGATTCTACACCATAATCGCTACCTAGAATGTTGTTAACAGATCGGTTTTACGTATTTAATCTCAAACAAACAAAACGTACCACTGCCTGGGTTCCCAGCTAGCAAATTGTACCTAGCACAATCAGATAAAGATAGAATCACAACGATGAGAGTGCATATACCCTCGTCCAAGAAAGCTCTGATAAGATTTTCAGTAGGCAATTACCATTATGAAAGATCTTACAAGATCTTGAAAGTGCCTCTTGACCGCATCTTTTGCATTGACGTCAGCGGGTTCTAAGGTTTCAATTTGCTTGTCGCTGGCATTCGTCAGCTGCACCAGCAGGAAGACCACGACGACTCGGCTGATCATTGTCATTGAATCGCGACAATAAAGAATGAGGAGGGAGCAGGAGGGAGCAGGGCACCCTCATCCCTCTTACATGGTCTCATCTCACTCATTTCTGTATCATTAACCAAGTGACAACGGCCCAAAATAGGGCCCCTGCGATTGTTAGAGCAACCATCATTTTCCAGTCTCTATTGTCCAATGGTAAATGTTATGGAGAGAGAGAGTTGGGCGCTCATGTCTCGTTGAGCTTAAGCGTCACGCAGGCAGTGGAAAACGCTTCAACCAAGATTAGCATAAAAACAGACGTGACTCTTTGCTTGAGATATATTCGGAAGCATGAAGGTCATTAAACATCAGCGTTGACCAATCATGACGAGCTAAAGAATATCAACGTCTTGTGGTCGGAAGAACCCAAGACGATCAGAATTCTAATCCCAGACTAACATGCAAACCGTTGCCGTGGTCCTAGGCTCTATCATTTGCTGGTGTTGCTTCTGCAGAACCATAGTACATGATCCTGAGATAATGGTTTATCCGACTTTAACAATTACCATGGCGAAGCTATTCACCACGTTAGCTTTGGTAGCACACACGACGCTTTGGATCGCCTACTTCATTCATCTGCCGCCTTGGGCCAGATACTTTCTCAATATCAGAGCGGAGCAGCTACCTCTGTACACAGGACGATACTTCCTCATCTTGGGGTCGTGCTCCGCACTCATTTTGGCAATCTTTTCAGAGATATCGTTCTACTATATTATCGGAACACTGACAATGTTCAGCATTCTTTCAACACTGATTACATGGCAATTCTCTCACGACGAGGACGAAGCGGGAGAGATGTCCCCGACACTGGTGGCCCAGTTCCCAATGACACTGACTAAGAAACAGAAAAAGAAACTTATCAAGACATTCTTCAGTTTCGGAATCGGATTGGCCGGTACACTCATTTCTAAATGGCAACTTAACGCCATCCTCAAAATGAAGGCACAATAAACAGATTGTTGTAATGCTGTTTGAGTTTATAGCTAGTGTGCGGTACGTTTGTTTTCGAAGAAGCTTCGAAGATACCATATCTTCCAAATCGACACGCCAATAAGCATCTAGACAGGCTTGTGAGATACTGGTAAAGTAATTAAGAGAAAAGCTTACAATCGTCTCGAGAAGCCCCCACCAAAGGACACGGCTGTTTGTACTTTGGTTGGCTACAAAACAGTAATAAGCGACAAAAAAGAAATTACAGAAAGTATTGCCATACTGTTGGAAGCGACACGTTCACGAACTTTAATGTATTTCTGTTCGTCAGCAACCGCTCTTAAGGACTGACTCAGCATGCTGACTGAATTTGTCAACGGATCAAGATGCTCTTTGAACATCACATTTAATGCATTAGGAGGTACTACGGAGACCAAAAAACTCACCGATTTTGGCGACTTCTTTGGACTGAAGCGCATTTCCAGCTGTTAGTTCCCAGGTGATGTGTTTCGCTGTTGTCTTTGACATGGTATTGAACCAGCAGATCTTATACATTCCAGGAACCTGGGCTGCCCAGCCGATACTCTCACCCGATGTACGGTCCTCCTCAAAGAGGACCTTTCCGTTCGGGTCATACACCTACGATATATATGAAAATGAAATGCTGATAGGGTGAATTGTATATACCTTGAAGTTTGCATCGAGAAGGCCTCCGGCGTAAACATGCCAGGTCAGGTGACCTTTGTCTGCCTTCTCCAACGACTTGGAGACACAGAATGAGGCCCCTTCGTCGATCTGTGTGCTGAGGCCGACTACCAGAGCGGGAATGACCACGGCTAAGAGCAGAGCACTGCTCATAATTGCAGAGCGATCACGAGAGGTGCTTATCGGAAGTACAAACAAAGGAAGAGACAGCTGATAGGGGGCTCCGCCCTAACTCCGTCATTCAAAAGTCGATCTTCTGCAAAGTCGATTCCTTTCCATGCTGACAATTTCTCGGGTCTCATGTTGAAACTCTCGTGATCGGTACCTAACTGGACCTATGGGAATCGTACGGCTAAGTTCCAGGCCGAAAGTATGTCTATCAAGATTTCATCACTCTTTGCGATACATTTAGAACATGTCTCTTTCTCAATCGCCTTCATCTTCATTTTAGTAAGGCATCGTTGTTGATTCGGTTCACTAGTTTCTTGCTGGATTGGAATGTCCATTATAGATAGTCATAGAGTTACGACCGAAATGGAGAACTCGCTTCCAATCTCGGCAGTTGATGATATAGTTTTGCTCTATAAAAAATTCGTAACTGATTCATATGCAGGCTGTAGGCTTCCCAACATGTAGAAACCTAATTTGACCAAGACGAATCAGGTCGTTATGGCAAAAATGAAAATCACGCCAAGGTTTAACATGATAAGCTGACTACATATCATTGAGGACTCTGCCACCTAACGTAACTCAGCTCTCTGCCTTAATTGCAAGCCGGCGTCTCGATCATGCTTACAAGTTGCACATCCAAATGATGCGGCCTGCACTCTGTCAATATCGCAAGTCGCTCTGCTTCCTCTTAAAGATCATTCATGAGAGGCCTCGTTGCAGACTGAACACTCATCGCAGCCCTTGGCTTCGTTACCATCATCATAGCACTATTGTTTCAGTAGCTTGCATTTAAGGGCGATGATGAATCTGTCTCTCCAAGCATCCTCGACAGTCCCGGCTCTAGCTTATTCTTCTATTGACGATGGAGCTTGCTCGTCGCGATTCGCCGTTTGAGATCACGGTCCAAACCGACCAGCGCCCAGATGTAGAAATCCTGTACAGGACCTTGACTATTAACAATGCCTCACGACGCTTTCCCCAAGCGGCACCAATTCGTGCCCATCTGCTTCGCTCCAAGGACGTTTTTATCGGCTATTCAACCGACCCGAAACAAGGACTGTCGGAGGACGTCGCCAAGGAGAAATCGCAGCACGGCTTGAACGTCCTCAGCCCGCCTAAGACGAACTATGTGAAGAAGTTCGCCTCGTACATGTTCGGCGGATTCAATTCGCTGATGTGGTTGGCCTGTGTGTTGTCCATCATCTCATATGTGCCGCTGGGCGGGCCTGATGCCCCCTTCTTCAATCTCGGCGTCGGTGTTCTGCTAATGATCGTCATCGCTGTCTCGACATTCTTCTACGCTTATGTCGACTGGAACGCCAGCCGGTAGTTTTCTTTTGTCTTGTTTTCTCGATCTATACCTGATTCATATATCTTCGATTTCCACATGCTTCTTCTCCGTTGATGTGTGATTACGTTTTAACTACTTTGCCGTAGGATTATGAAATCCATCCAGAATCTGGTTGCCCAACAGGCCACAGTAATTCGTGATGGTCAGGAGCAGCGAATCAACGCCGACCAGCTGGTCGTTGGTGACGTGGTCGTGCTAACCATGGGTCAGCGCGTTCCAGCCGACATCCGCCTGATCGATGTCTCTTCGGATCTGAAATTTGACCGGTATCGCCAATTTCGAAATATGTTTTGTTATCCTCGTTTTCCGTGCATTCCATGTCAAGGCCTGTGAGACTAAATCTGGGTTTAGGTCGTTGCTGACCGGGGAAAGTACGGCCGTCTCCGGGACCGTCGACCCCACCAGCGATAACCCCTTGGAGACGAAAAACATCGCGCTTTCGTCGACGTTCGTTCTGCGCGGGAGCGCTCGCGGCGTTGTTATACAGATCGGCGACAACACGGTCATTGGGTAAGCGTACAGCTCGATTTTGTAGCGATTGCGCTCTCGTTGTTCTTCTGAGTTTCGGCTGTCTCAACTCTAGCCTCTGCTTTTAACACCTATGATTGTTTGAGACGGATTTTTCCTGTTTAGTCGATCCCGACAGTTTATTTTTACTCAAAACTATCCTTAAATGTACTGATCGGTTTCATAGTCAAATCCTGAAGATGTCAGGCAAGCAGAAGGCAACAAAGACGCCCATCCAGGCTGAGCTGGACCAATTCACGCTGGTTATCTCGTGCGTTGCCGCGTTCAGTTTTGCTACGGCAATGTTGGTCTGGGGCACCTGGATCCGCCGATCGTATCCGAACTATGCCACGGCTTCCGCCGCCATCATCAACGCCGTTGGCTGCCTTACATGTACGTGTTGTGCGGCTTTCATCTTCTGAAACATTTTTGGAAAGTTCTGTTCGTTTCTGACACCGGTATACAGCATTCGTTCCGCAAGGACTGCCTGTTTGTTTCGCCCTGTCGTTAACGATTATCGCGCGTCGGATGGCTGCTCGGCAAGTTCTTGTCAAGAACCTGTCAACAGTAGAGACTTTGGGCTGCATGTCGGTCCTGTGCTCGGACAAAACCGGGACATTAACGGTGGGACGTATGGCAGTCCATAGCGCCATGTTTCTCGATCGCATCGTGCCAGCTTCCGAACCTGGTAGCGACAAGCAGATTGGCGATGTTAAACAACACAGGTATGCAATGGCAACATTTTTCCTTTTGATGTTGCCGTATGGCTTTCAAAGTTCGCTTTCTTTCCCCCTTTTCGCGCGACAAAGTTTTAACTGTTTCAAAATTACAGATCGGCTATGGAGGTGTTGCACCTGAACGCTTCTCTCTGTAACGATGCGCGCTTTCTCCCCGGATCCGAACGTCTGCCAGCGCACAAGCGGGAGATCAACGGTGACGCCACCGATTCCGCTATCCTTCGATACGCCGAGCAGCATCGGACTCTATTCCCCAGCTTGGCGCCGTACTCGACTCTGTTTACGATGGCGTTCAACTCCAAGAACAAGTTCATGGCGAAAATCGTTCGCCTCATGGATGAGGCGCCGCAGCTGTTGATCAAAGGAGCGCCCGATATTCTCCTGCGGGCCTGTACGTCCGTGCTGCGATCCGATGGGACAGAGATCGCGCTGGACGACGAAACTCGCGCCCAGGTCGATCGTATCCAGCACGACGCCAGCTCCCAGGGCCTGCGCGTACTGGCCCTGTGCCGGCGTTCGCTCGGCGACGTCTCGCTGCCGTTCGGCAACCAAGATGCCTTGGAGGAATGCGTCCTGGGCGAGATGCGCGACCTGACCCTGATCGGCATGCTGGCCCTGCGAGACCCGCCCCGGCACGATACGCTCGGTGCTGTCCAGACCATTCGACGGGCTGGCGTTCGTGTCTTCATGGTACAGTGTCCTCGCATCATGGGAACTTGAAATTTAAAGTGCCGCAGGTTACGGGCGATTTCGAGCTGACTGCCTGCGCGATCGCGCGCCAGGTCGGCATCATCACGTCTGAACGTCTCTACCGTGTTTGCGACCTGGAACAGCTACAGCACGAATCGCCGCTGCCAATGAAAGTGCCAGCGTACGATCTACGACCCAAAACAGGTGACCCTACCCGCGCCATCGTTATCAACGGCTCGGAGCTGGATGGGTTGCACGACCGCGATTGGGACTTCATCGCGACCCGTTTTTCGGAAATGGTGTTCGCCCGTACCACCCCGGAGCAAAAACTGCTGATTGTTGAGCAACTCCGCTCTCGCGGTGATAATGTGGTCGCCGTTACAGGCGACGGGACGAACGATGCACCGGCGTTAAAAGCGGCTGATATCGGTGTGGCAATGGGCGCTGGATCCGATGTCGCCAAAGAAGCGGCCGCCATGATTCTACTGAACAACGATTTCTCATCGTTAACGATCGGCATCGAGAACGGTCGCCTGGTTTTTGAGAATTTGAAAAAGGTCATCATGTACTTGCTGCCAGCAGGTAACAAGTTATTCTCAGTTTGTTTTTCCGTCGTTCTGGAGGTTAATTTTTTGGATACATTTTCTTCCTGGCAAATTCTGAGCCATTTCAGGAAACTACTGTGAATGCATGGCGGTGCTGTCAAATGTCTTCTTCGGAATGGCGCTCCCGCTATCATCGTTTCTCCAGGTGCGTTTAGCAGTTTCATCCTTGCTCCTGAATTAGTTTCTATGTTTCCGTTTCTTTCTATCTTTCGGTTCCTTTCGTTGATCGAACGCAATTGCACAGGTTCTGTTCTGCGTCACGAACGATATCGCAATGTCCGTCTCGCTCATGTTCGAGCGGGCTGAATCGAATCTGATGGAGAGACCGCCACGCAACGCCCGCACGGATCGCCTCACCGATTGGCGCTTCTTCTTCCAGGTCTATTTGGTGATCGGGCCGATTCTCTGGCTAGGCTCCATGTTCATGTGGTTCATGTACATGGGCGAGCACGGCATTTCGATCCGCCAGCTGCTGTTTGCATATGACAAATGGACGGATGGCTGGGCCGGCAAGTCTGCCGCCGAGCTGGCCCAGACTGTGTCTGTTGGGCAATGCTGCTACTTCGTCTGCATGGCCATCTGTCAGTTCGGCACACTGCTGGCGATACGGAACCGGTCCGTCTCGCTATGGAACTCGAACCCATTTTCGGGCCCGCGAAGTAATCGCCTCATTTTTGTAACGATGCTCATCTCGATCACGGTCTGCCTTCTCACACTGTACGTGCCGTGGCTGCAATCGCTCTTCGGTACCGCGCCGATCCCACTCAAATTCTGGCTGGTGCCATTCGCATTCGCCGCCGGCATCGTCATCATCGACGAGACCCGCAAAAGCTTGGTGCGCGCTTTCCCCAAATCCGATCTCGTTCGGGTCTTCTCCTGGTAAACAACAATACCTTAGTTGACGGTCATTGTCATAACAATAAACAACACACTGTATTCCAATATTACATTTACATATGTTTCATAATCTTTAATGAGACTGAACATCGGAGTTGATTCACGATGAGTCACTGGGAACAGCACGACAACGTGTCAATGGAAATAATCTCTGAACTTAATATTTAACTTAATCAACAACTATGAGTGTATCGCTGTATTTAATTAGCCTCTTCCTGGCCGCTGTCGGCGTCAGCAGCCAAGTCGACTGGTCGTCAGCATCGCTCAGCGACATGTACGATAACTGTGAGCCGCTGTCCGCCGATTTCCAGGTTTGGTGGACGCTAGATCGCCCGTCGGGAACGATGTGGATGGCGCTCGAGTCCGACATTGACCACGACGAATTCATGGCGTTCGGTCTTTCGGGTGAACTCAACGCCCCCGAAATGATCGGCGCTGATGTCGTCGTCGCCGACTTCATGCTCGGTTCGGCCCGGGCTCGAGACTTTTACCTGCAGGACGCGCGCCCCTGCGACGAACAGCAGCGCAGCGGCGTCTGCCCCGATGCAGTCGTCGACGGCGGTCACGACGACGTCGCCTCCGTGTTCGGCGCCGAGTACCGCGACGCCTCCGGCCGAGCCACGGTCATACACTACTCACGGCCGATTCACGCGCGCGACCCGAAACTTGACCGCTCCTTCAACGACGGCCAGCAGACGATCGTCTATGCGGTCGGCGCCCTCGGTCCACGATCGTACCCGACCGGGCACCGGGTCGTGTCCACGGCCAAGAAGGCGATCGATTTCGGGCGCGAACGCGCCCAGAACTGCGCCCCGTTGATCGGCGTCGAACGATTGCGATCCGCATTAGTCGCGAAAAGCGACAGGAATGCGACGGCATTGGCAACCACAATGGCGGCAACGACGCCGATCCCAGTGGCGAGCACGACGGTCCCAGTGATGGCCGCTATGCCGGCACCGCTGGTGGCGACATCCGGACGGACCCATTTCGCGCCTGAGACGGTCTCGGACCGCGTCCTGGTGTTCAGCCTGGGGCCGTCTGGGGTCGAACAACCCCCCGTCATCTACTACGTGAACGGGAAACCGTCACCCGTCCTCCAGCTGCAACGCGGCCTCAATTACACGTTCCAGATCATGACTGTAAGTTTGGCTTACGTTACCCCGCTTACGTTACTCGGTTTACGTTACACAGCATGACGATTTTTGTTTCCCGTTGTCTGATCATGGAACTGTAGGGCCGGGAACAGAGCGAACCCATGTACTACCATCCGGTCGTGATCACGCCGCCGGCCGATGCCGCCGCGAACGCTACGACGCCCGACCCGATCATCGGCCCGGCCAAGGGGCGCCTCTGTCTCTGGAGCTCGTCACTCAAACGTCAGGACGTCCCCAGCGATTTCGCGGCGTTCTCGCGATCGCTGGCGATCTCCTGTGACCAGGGCCCGTACGACTACTTCTCGTGGACGCCGGACCACCTAACTCCGGATCGGCTCCAGTATTGCAGTCCGACCGATGGCTGGCTCGATGGCACCATTCAGATCGCGGACTGATAGAAAAATATATCGAAAAAAAAACAATATTTCAATCATCGCATATCGAACAGTTCGGGCAGGTCCAGTACGACCGGGGCATCCGCCCATCGACCGAAAGAGAAACAGGTGGCGGCGCCACCCACGACGGTGATGCGATCGGGTCCGGGGCCCAGTACGACGTCGTGTCCGATCAGAAGCCGTGCGGTGCGAAGATGCTCGCAGGCGGAGGCGCCGGCCTTGGTCCATTTCCGTGTGACGACGTTCAGCATGAAGAGCGGCGGCGCCCAGATGGCGGTGCTTGCAGCGCCGCCCACGATGATCAGGAAGGCGCTGTCGATAGCGACGGCAACGTGCGAGTAGACGGGCGGAGGGAGGTCACCGCTGACCTCGATCTGTCGCCATTCATCTCGATCTGAAAATACGGTTAGGTTCTAGGGTTTCTGACACCAACATTCTACCAAGGTCGTATTCGTAGAGAGCCGAGTCAGTTGCTCGGGCAGCGTTCAGATTGGTGAGACCTCCATATAGCAGTAGACGCCCATCGCACCACGACAGCGAATGCGAATGGCGCCCGCCTGGGGTTGAATCCTCCAAAGCCTCTGACAACAACCGCCACGAAAAATCGCCGAGATTCAACTGCCACCTGCGACAACCATTGAAATTAGACGCACAGACGCATGGAGGGCGGGGGCCAGTACGTACAGGTCGTCGAAGAGACGCGCTCCGGATCCGATCCCGCCGTGAACGAAGACGCGGCCGCCGGCCGGGTCGTGGGCCAGCGCATGCCGGTACCGCGGCTCCGGCCGGCGGTCGTGCTGGCCCGGGCAGTGCCAGCGCCACGTGTCCAGGTCGAGGACATACAGGACCATGGGCGAGGGCGCTAGCGGTCGGGTGCGGCCGCCGACCACGATCAGGGACCGGCGGCGCCACACCACAGATCGATGATGTTGCAGGGGCGGGGGCGCGACCTGCCCGTCGTACTGGTCCACGACGGTCCAGGCAGCGGCAGCAGCGTCGTCATCGGCGCGCCGGGCGACCGACGACTGTCGCCGGCCGTCGTACCCGCCGAAACACAGCAGCGCCGACCCGTCCCGATGCCAGGTGGCGAACTGGCGCAGCGGGCCAGTATCGCCTGGCAGCAGCTGCATCTGATTCGCGGACAAAGTTCGCCCCCCAGACCCGGCTGCCGTGATTGGCCCATCATCATGACCATCGCTCCACGCAGATCGGAAACGAATTGTTTTACATTGCTCGGATGGGATCTCGATGTTGGGTGGTTTTATTGTGTCGATGACATCTAGGGCAGAATTGGGGTCGTGGGGCGTCTACGACCGGCGTTGGGGTCAATGGCGGTCAAGTGTGAGCTGTGAGCTGGAGACCACCGAGGTCATGGTGCGCCGCAGGACCGGCTTGGTATCGCCGGCGCTCGGACCCGATAATGGCGACGGGTACTCCGAATCCAAGTCCATATCTGTGCTCTTATTCCGCCGTAGAACGTATTGCTGGAAATCCTGAGAATACCGTAAAACTTGCCATATTGACGGACGTTGAAAACGAAACCAGAATTTTGTCACATTAACGCATAAAATTGACACAGTCAAAACTTCAAAATTTCCAAAAAAAACACGTTACCCTTAGATTCATAGAGAGATCGAGTTTAGATTTGAACAGGACCGTCCTAAGGACCATATGTGAACTCATACAAGGGATTGAATAGACAGGTATACCTATTACGAAACATAGAGACGCCCGTGGTTAGCAGATCGATGGAATCGACCGGGTCCCGATCTGGTGGTAGATTGACCCGGTACTTATGCAGGAGATGGGCCAAGAGCATGCGGATCTCGATATAGGCCAGTTCCTGGCCCAGACATTTATGGGCACCCCGTCCCCAAGATAAGATTTTGGAATCCTGCGCCTGCGAGCGGCGTCGCCCCTGCAGCGACGACGACAGCACTCCAACATTCGAAATTCGCTGCAGACAAGCCTTTCAGCAGAAATGTGCGCAGTCACGCACTTAAAAAAAAGCGATAGTTTTTTCAAGCGCTGTACATAATATAAAACTGCGAATCCTTGAATTAACATTTTTGAAACAATCAGTGTAAATTGCGCAATGACTCAAAATCTGCGAGAAAATCGACTGTACAGGGCTGGCGAGAGGCGAGCAGTCGCCGCTGCGAGGCGATCGCGGCGTGGCTGGCGCTGATCCAGTTGAGATATCCCGGAAGCGTTCCGGCTTGAACTCGTCAGGGTTTTTAAACGTTTCCGGATCCAAATGAAACACGGCCGGGACGATGCCGACGATGCGCCCTTCGGGGATGATATAATCGGTGCCGGCGACCGGGGTCGGTGCCGCCGCCCGTCGCACCTGCATGGGCAGCGAGATGATACGCATCGATTCCTCGATACACCATCCCAGCAGCTGTAAGCTGTTCACTATAGTGGACTGTAAATAAAAACCCTAAACCCTAATGGGTTATATCGTTACTGGCTGGCTGGGTGATGCGGCCTCCCCCAATCCGATGTGCTATAATCACTTCCTCTTGAACTCTCTCTCGAACGTCGCTGTCTAGCAGGATGAACATGAGCGTGTTGGTGGCGACCAGCGGCGTATTGGCGATGGTTGCGTACAGGATCCCGAACACCTTCTCAGCAAATTTGTCGTCGGTCCATTCCGGGTCGTCGCCGAACGTCCTCATCATGTCCTGCAGGAAGCATTGCGAGACATCGTCTTCGCGCTCGAGCCAGGCTGGGTACGTCCTTAAGTAAACGATTTCGTCTTTGATCAAATCGACGATCTTTCCCCGGGCTTCATGGCATTGTCGCCGCGCGAAGAAACCTATCGGCCCTGGGCGTTGAATCACGGCTTTCGCAAGATAATGGAAATCAAAGAGCAGCGCTTGTAGTATGGGGTGATGGGTCAGTCTGTCCCCAAGAAACACCAGGCAGTTCATGCAGAGCAGGACGCGCATTAACACTTGGAATACGTCGTCAACGACCTCGTGCCGATGCAGCGCTTCCAGTTCCAGGGCGCGGTGCATTTCCTTCTCAAGATTGGGGGCGTTGTCCATGAACCTCGGCGACAACCTGATCTTTGGGGTTAGGGTTTTTAGGGTTGGAAAATTCTCCCATTACTGATACCGTTTTCGTATCAAACGCATGGTATCGTCAGCGCGGAATACGATGGAATGCGGGCCCATGATCTCCTCGAGCTCGACCTCCTTTAATGCCGTGTAGAAATCCAGCCGGAAGAACGTCGGCTGGAATGATATTCGATTCACGACCGTGATGTAGCGGCCCATCAGGTAGACGGTGAAAAGGTCGCCATGTTTCCGGGCCAGCTCCTGCAGGAACGTGTTCGGTCGCAGCGCCATGAGCGGCGCGCAGCCTGTCCGGTTGCATTCAGAAACGAAGTTGGCGACAACTGCTGCTACGAACCTAGGTAGGGAATGTACATGCCGATTGGCAGCGGCAGCGTTTGGTTCTGTTTTCGATGCTCATCGAGATAGGCCAGATACCAGGCGACCAAGGCGACGGCGATGATGGCGGCCACTACAGCGAACATATCGACATGCGATTTCGGGGTACCGATGCTCGATCCGCTCCAATTACCTGCTACTGGCGTCGCCTAGGCGGTTTTGTTGTTGGGTTCGACGAGTGGTTGATCGGTCTTTGGGAATTCCAATGTGAACACATTGGAACATCACACGGTTCGGGATTGTTCCAGAACATGGCTACTTGCAGTTCTACTGGACAGATAGTCATCAAATCCAATGCATCATGCGATTGCCACATTCGTCGCAACGCAATTGACCAGTTTTATGTCATTTCATTCCCTAACGAGTCGCAGCACGATGTTGCGTGCAGCTGTTGAGGATGACGAGACGAACGATTTCTTTCCGGGCTTATGGTTTCGCTGTCCTTTATGGACGAATGAATGGCCAAGGGCGAGTACGGCCAAAAAACCCATCAATAAATTCACTTAGAAACCTTTGTAACCATGTTCAACTCGTTCTCAACACTAGCTACACTTTCTGCGGACGATCTGCCGACACCATGTTCTGGATCCGCTCTTCTGACAGAGGCGATGCCGGCGCGCAACCTACACGATCTGGCCTCTATGCTCGTTACTTTACATGAATAGAGCAGAATCCAGAGGGAGGCAGAAATTGTCAATTCACGCTACAGCATTTTACACATGTTCTCGAGCTGCTGAAAAACCGACATTACTAGATTCAGGAGCAATGTTGAACTTAGAAGTTCGTGATTTTTGTACAAAATGAACGTTCCTGACAGTACTGGATTCAAATCAAATAAGGATATTGGACATTGATTGACAGATTAATAGGAATCGGGCATCTGATCTAATATTAGAGATCGAACCAGACATCGCTTTTTAAGCAACGCCACAGAGAGCGGCCTGCTCAAAGGCGCCATACAGCAACAGCATCTTAACAAACCGTCTACAAATCCCTGACGGCAGCAATTAACTCTTCAAACAGACCAGTTGACCAAAGACGAAGCAATCCTGAGGTAGTAATAATAAATTAGTAAACGCTCAATGAAAAATAGAATCTCGCCATTACGTTCTTTGCAGGAACTGGACGATTTGGCTGGAGCCGCGGCAACCTTATCTACAGCAACCAGTCAATAAAACAGCAGAACAGCAAATAATTGATAGTACGTTTAACAGTGTGGAACTGCGGCAGAAAACGAGGAGTGATAACCTCCAAGTTCGAAGTTGATAAATCAAACCTCTTTAAAGGGATTGTCTCGGGTGAAGCTGCGGATACGCACTGCACTTCAGGCTCCAAATCTTTGTTTTCCACAGCAGCATTTATTGGTTTCAAGTCGATAACCTCCTTGCGCTGCTCTGATTTTAAATCGTGAGCAACAATGTTGCCTGAGACATCTTCAGACAGGCCCAAAGCTAGTAATCGTTGCTGGCAGGCTTCGATCAGCCTCGGCGACCTTCAGAAAATTGGATGTTTGAGGAAGAATCCAAATTATGTCGTACCTGCCGAAGCCCTTCGAGAATCGTCTGACTTGATCAGCGGAGGCAGCTTCGATAGCCATAACTTGAAGACCCTCGAATGCACAGCCATCTATAACAATATGAACAAAATAAAAAAATAGCAATCTAAAGTAAGTTAGGAGCACCTAGCAATAAATCCATTTGACGAGAAGAAAGTTTTTCGTGAGCTAAGAGCCTCTGAAATTCAGTTTGCATTGGCAGTAGAACGCCTCCATGCGACGCAATTAGGACTAAAGCATCCAAAATGAATTCGGGCACATTGCCTATCATGAAATATCAGCGAAACCCTATGCAGAGCTGGAGAGGAACCATTTGTTTGATTGGAGACAATGGATTGGATGATGTGGTGCAGGCCGGAGTCGGCGCTGCGATCCGTTAGCAGAGTCCGAGCAATGTGCGACCGCAGCAGAATGTTGTCGTATAGGAAACGAGTCAATTCTTCATCAAGCGACTCCATCCGACGAGCGTGGTCGATCAGAAATGTTACATAATGAGTCAGACAATCAGGTGACGACTCAGCCTATCACCCAACTAAGTATGCAGCAAAGCCGGACGTTTTTCGACTCACCGGAATCGCCGATCGAATAGCGTGCAGACCGAGATCGGCAACGGCGGGTTGCGAAAGGAACGAATACGGCAGATTCGGATCACACTTAACTAGAAACAGGTTAGAACAAAGTCAACTGACGCCACAGAAAGTCGTACAAGATATCTGCAACGCTGTTCTAGATCGCAGACGAAGGTCTGAATCGGAATGCGACAGGCCTCGTAACAGCTGAAGTATGACAGAAACTGCAGTTGGCGATTGGTCAACAGAAATGTACGAGGCGCAGCAGAGCTGGATTCGTTCAATGCAGTATGGAGGGCTCTCTACTCCCAGCTACAACGCAGAAGTTTTAGAAATTGTCGACCGAGACCAGGATTGATATTGTACATATTGCAGCAGATGCGATAGGACGATAGAGGGAACGGTCTCGCGACGGGACGCCGTCTCGTTCAGAACCGGTAAGAGCCATCCGCAGAGGACCTGGGGAGACTGCAAATCGCAAAAAAGCGTCACCAGCTGAAACTGCTGGTCGTTGCTGATGATCTGATAAAAGATCAGAGACAATCAAAGCAACGCATCGCTGCATACATTATCAGCAAGCGCACAGCTGGTAGCCAGATGATGTAAATTCGCCAAGATGACATCCGGGACTGGATGAGAGGCGCCTAAATCGAGTGGAAGCCACTCTGGCGTAGCAGTATTAGGAATGGAAGTGATCGTTTCCCTGTTTTTGGGCGTCAATTTCGAAAGAGCAGAGGGTGCAGAGCCAACCAGTTATCAGTTACAATGGCGTTGAGAATTTCGCTGACATTGGCGATGCGTTTATACGCGAACACGCCAATCGACCCAGGACATAGCGCCGACAAGAGCACCAAGAGAGTGATGGATTTCCAGAATAGCGACGATTGAACAACCACTGAAATCATATCCGGTAAGAACTTCGATCAATCACAAGAATGCTTACACACGTTCAGGTTCGGCAATGATTGGGAGCTGCATGATCGCCTCGCATACCGAGCGAGAATAATCGGCGTTGCATGGCGTGGCGATTGATTGCGACAGCGAACGGATAACGGCGCATTCGAGAATGTTCAACGCAGCCATGGCTATAAATGTCCGATCAGAGCACATACGATAGGAAAACTGGGAAAGCCAAAAATCAAACGAATGTGAAAACTGCATGATAAGCCTCGTTATACACTGACCATCTAGCTGACGATGCACAATCGAAAGAGACAGGATATGCAGTATGGTATCACAATGAATGGGGAACTGAATATCGGCACCAGAAGCATTCTGGGCCAACAGTACTTGAACGACAGCCGACAAATCGCCCGAGATCTGCGAGATGGTCAAGGACAAACAAAACGCTTGAAAAGTAAACGGACATTGCCTTCCGAACAGCGCCGGTTCAGTAGCTGAACGGCCTCGAGCTGAAAATCGGCAGCTTTGGCACCACTACGAGCGTTGCCGAGAAACGACGCCAATCCAATCATTGAGAAATCGCTCAGATCTACGCCGACCCTGAAGAAACAGTTTGTTTAAGGAGTCGCAGCAGACGATCACGACCGACAATAGTGACAAGGGAAATTCGGGAATGTCGACATAAGGCGTTGCTGTCGGATTGCAAGATGCCCAATGAAGAACGGCTTGAAGACGGAGTAACGATCGCGTGTCCGAGCATGAATGACTTGAATAACGCGAGCACAACTAGGAGCATTTATCAGCAAATTTCGGATGATGGCCTTTGTCAAAAACCAAGCTGACCTTGGGCAAAGTCGACCGAACTAATTCGCTCTGCGAAAATACCGCATGAAAAATGTCTGGCTGGGAATTGATCGTGATCTTATCCTGCGACAGAAGGAACGATAACGACGCCTGCCAGAACCGCGGCGTCGCCAGGATCGACGACGACAGCGTCTTCGTAGCGATCGGTAGGGCCAACAGTCCATTCAGGAGCGAGAAATCGGCATGGTTGGCGACCCAGCGGCAGAGGTTGGCGATCAGATCGCGAATGGGCTCCGACAGTGTCGGCGAGTTGGGCACGCCGGCCAAGAACCGGATCGCCCCGACCCGGCATTCGGCCAAGACGCAGGCTTGCGATAAAAGAGAAATGAATCGCAAGCTAGGTGAGGGACACCCGTTTATCTTTGACATGACATAGGCGCCCACCTACAGAGAAATTTCAGAGACTGCGCTGTCTCTGTTTTGAGTTTCATTTTGTTGAGTTTCGTTACCTGCTGTTGTAGGCTAACGGACTGCATAGTGACAGAGACGCTGCCGCTCTCCTGAATCAGCTCTTCCTCGTCATCGTTGGCGCCGGCGGCTCTGGCAGCGTCAGGGGCGCTTGATAGCAATTGTAGCCGTGATACTGTGAACGTTCAAGATGCAATCGTCCAGGTGCCAATTGCAGTACCGATTGGGGTGAGTTCGTCTCGGCTGAGCCATTTCGAGAGCGACGAATCATCCAAGAACGAGTCGATGTAGAATCTGTAGAGCTGGAATGGGAGCTCGTTTGGGAACGCCTGACGAAGCCTTAGAGGGCGATGCTAAGCGATAGCGCTTTCGTACATGTTGAACGACCTCAGCAACAAGCTGTAGCGAATGGGTCGAGGTTGAGGGGTCCAGCAAGAACTGAATCAGGTGCTGGAGAACGTGATCGCCCTGGAACAACGAAGCTTTACGCTTCATCAGCAACGCCAACCCGATAAACAGATCGGATCGCGACGGATCGTGACGCAATCCCGAAAGCATATCGGCGACGACGTCGTGATTCGTCGTTGCCAATTCGAGATATTCGAGGCCGGATCGATCCGCTGGTTGACTGCTGATCTGATGGAAGGACGGCTGCGCTGACGATTGGCCTTGCGTGCTTGAAACATTATCGCCGGAAACCGCTCGTCTTTTCACCCCTGAAGCGACATTTACAAACATGGCTTCTTCATTGTCCAAATTCGAAAAGAAACCAAAGCGGGATCCAAATTGATCCAATATAGTGTTATTTAACAAAAAGGAATCCTAATATGGACGCGTAAAATCGGAAATAATTCGAAAATTTTCGGATTGATTATCGATTGAAATAAAAATAATAAAGAGCGGTGGGATGCCAAAACAAATGGATTCGGTGTACGTGGTGGAAGGATATCAGGTCCTCGTAATCTTTTCCCTGACATGCTGCAAGTTTAGGTGAAAGGGCAGCGAGGCGGGGCCGCGGCCTCCAGACCCGCTCCGCAGACGGCGAAACTTTGATGCGAAGGCAAACGATCCAATAGGAAAATGATCTGCCGATTAGAGAGCTCTTGACGCAATCTTTGCGACTGGATCGACCCGCACTATCTATCTACGTGTTATGCTTAATAGAGACGACGCAGCCGCCCTTCTCTCTGCCTTCTATGAATGTCGTCGATTTCGATAGGCGGGAGTCGGGCGGCAGACGGGCATGGCGAGCGGGTTTGATGGCTTCGTCGAATGGGGCCCATGGTTGGATTGCTTGGGATGCGATCTCGGGCCGTGATCGTAAGACCTTCCGAAATTATAATTGTCGAATATAAACAGTTTCTGGGCTATCTGGTTTGCATCTGTTTTTTATTGCTGTGTTTCACAAATGTCAACTGCAGAATCATGGTGGCCGATGATTCCTTGTACCGGGGTGATGAGCAACATATCTTGATCTTGTTTGTCTACCCATCCCAAACTGGAACGACGACAATGTAGTGTGGTCGTTTGAAGGCAAGAGGGTTGCGGATCAATGCTGTGAGAGGTCGAGAAATCTGATGAAATTCGATCAAATGTTCATTTGCGAGTTTCTGCAAACTTTTTTGGGGAGGCTGACTCATCAGAATCATTGAATTTGTATTAGGTATTTGTTCCAGGTCCATTAGTTATTGCATTTGACTAGGAGCATAGCGACGAAGCAGAGTGTTGCCGTTGACGGCCAACCGGTAGACAAAGAAGAAATCTTGGTAGCAAACTGCGCAGTTTGCTGCCAACTACTGAGAAATAAACTGCGAAACTTGAAAGCTACCGTAACACAGTTTGAGAATGCATGCCGTTAAGGAAAGGATGACATTTGATCATCATATGTTTTCATCTCGCTGAATCAGGCTCCCTGACGCATCCGAGTGGTCAGGAGTACTGTTGCCCAAGACGAGCGCCGAAAAATCGAGATTCCCCGCTGCCGACCAAACCTCCAAATATAATTTAGAGGATAGTAAATAAATCAACTAAAAAGCCGGCGCCAAAACGGGAGAGGTCCAGCAACAGTGGGCTTCGCCTTCGTCCCTCCCCGGCTATTCTGTCAAATCGGACTGCAGTACAGTATGTCCATTTGCGGAAAATCTGGCGGGAAACGGAACCCGAAGAAAACCGAAGAGAAACAAGGTGTTTGTCGCTGCTTTTTTCCGTCTATTGCAATGGCCTACCGTTGACTGCAAAAAAGTTGACCCCTCCGACAGCCGCAGATTTTGAATACGGTACCTACGGTACAATATCAGATTTTATGCGACTCAAACCCTAACCCTAGTGGTAAGATGGCAACGTTTCAAATTTTGCCACGTTTCAAAACCTGCCATTACCCCAGTGATAGCTCTGAACGCCATTCTATAATCTCTTGGCGATTGTATTGTGGCAAATGCTGACGATTTGCCTCCGGTTTTGGCTCAGTGCTGATGGACTCTTCGGCCGGAGAACGACCGACGCTTTGCTATCTCGGTACCGGCTGCCAAACGCCTCCCTGCTTTGATGATGCATCTGAAGGAGTTCCAGCCAGTGCATAGACAAAAGGATTGTATTGATTAATGGACGATACCGTTGGCAGGCAATGCTGGAGGCTTTCCTTCAATGACAGATAGATTAGCGACTCCAACTTGAGGTACAGAATTCACATCTGGAAACTGGATTCTAGTGGAGTTGATTTCCGGAATCGGAATGGAAGGAATCAAGGGAGCAAAACCGTCTATGTGAGAAGAATATTTCGAGGCGAAACCTTCGAATGCTCCTGCAATATTCCGGATCTTATTGGCGAGCTCGATAACGTCGATCGTGACCTCAGGAACAACATAGATTAATGGTAGTTGTTTCAGCAATTTTATGGCTTCAAACAGATCGTGGACAGCTGTTTGTGGAAAGCAGATCTCTGATATATTCAGTTTAGGCGCCTGTGATGAGCTTCCTGAAGGCGCCGACGAAGCAATCGTGGATGGGATTGAAGCTCTAGGCGCCTGTGATGAGCTTCCTGAAGGCGCCGACGAAGCAATCGTGGATGGGATGGATGCTCTAGGCGAGACCATTGCTGATGATGGTGCCGCTGTGTTCACGGAAGGTGAAGCCTTCACAGAAGGAGATGCGACGCTGGCTGATGACGAAGGCACAACAGATGGGACCGCACTACCAACTGTCTGCGAAGCGATTGCAGAAGATGGTGGAATAGAGATCGCTGGTGAAGAGATCACCGAAGGGGCCTTACTACTGGTTGCAGAGGAAGCCATTCCAGATGGAGTAGCTTTCGGTGAAGATTGAACGGAAGACGGCGGTGTCGACGAAGCCACGAGAGATGGAGCAGCACTGTTAATTCCTGATGAAACGACGATGATGGAAGGGCGTGCTGTATCAGTTCTTGATGATGTCAGTGGAGTCGATGGAGCGAAGACAGTCGGTGCTGCTGAGGGTGCAACAGTTGAGTGGCCGGTTCGATTTCTCTTCGATGAGCCGATTTTCGAAGGAGCGTTGCTAGCCGATGCAGACGGTGCTGCTGATGATGAGACAGCAGACTGAGCAGTACGACTTCTGTCGGATGAAACGATCGACGAAGACAAGTTCCGAACCAATGACGAAGGCGCAGCACTGCTTGCTGAAACGTTTTTGGACGGAGCTCCAGTGGTAGCTGTTGATGACGCGACTGCCGAGGAAGCAGTACGATTCCCGTCGGATGAAGCGATTACTGATGGAGAGTTCCTGGCTGATGGCAATGGTCCAGTGCTGCTGATTGCCGAAGAAACCATCGCTGATGGGGCTACGCTGACAGCAGATGAAGCCACATTGACGATGGAGCGGTCTTGTTCATTGCTGAAGAGGCAGCGACAGAAGAAGCAGCAGTATTATTGCTGGATGATGGAGATGGAGCAAACGAGGATGACGTTGCTGAGCTGGCCTTCGCGCTCGATGCCGATTGAACGTTTGCAGAAGATGGAACTGTCATGTTAGATGGTGACGAAGAAGCAGAGGAAGGAACGCTAGATAGTGAGCCAATCGCAGACGACGGAACGAGACTGCTGCTCACTGACGAAGCGATCGTATTGGCAGTCGAAACAATTGCGGAAGATGGGGCGATGGTGTTGGCTGAAGAAGCAACCGCAGACGGAGCAGTATTGGATGATGATGAGGAAGTCGTAGAATGGTGAAACTTGCTGGAGAGAACCAACACTATTGATGATGAAGCGATGGCTGAAGAGGGTGCTGCAGAAGGAGCAGCGCTTTGTGCTTCCGCTGAAGCGGTTGAGACGGTAGTGCTGGTTGTCGGTGATGAAACAGGAGAGGCGTCTTTCGAAGAAGTTGGGGCCAATGAAGCTGAGCCTGATAGAACTGTGGCCGAAGACGTTGGTGTTGAGGACGCCGCTTCTGAGCTGGCTGCCGACACTACCGCGGTCGAAGGTTGTAATGAAAAAGATTTTGGTGACGACGTCGAAGGTTGATTTGTGACGATCGTTGCAGATGAAAGAGAAGCGATCGAAGTGGTCGAGGGCGCAGAAGGAATTGTTTGAGTGCTTAAGGCTGTCGAAAGCTTTGCCTTTGTGGTTGCCAATCTTGCAGCAGACGTAGACGCCGCCACCGTCGTGTTCGCTCGTGCTGTTCTATTCATGGTTGTCAACGTTCCATCACCGACTGCTAACTGTTGGAATTTTCGCGCTCGTCCTGTTCACAAGGTTAAAGATGTCGCCCGCCATATTGATTATCCCAACCTGCGATTTTCGCGTCGGCCGCGCCTTGACACGCAGCGATGGCGATGACACTGATCGCAAACAGAGCCGTGATCGTCTTCATGGTCAACAGGTTTCGGTTGTGTCGGCTGAAATGGACGATTCATCACATGTCGTACTGCACCAACAACAACATGTCACAGAACATGAAATGTCCATGATGCGCGCCGCCGCGTTCACCTGACGTTTGACAGCATGCAGTTACACTGTCCGTTCTGAGCGCAGCTCTGTGAAGATTCTATCCTCATTGATGGGAGAAGAGAGTCGTTGAACCTCCCTCTGCAGCCAGAAGGTTCGGAATCTCTGCTGTATTTCGACACACTGATACAGTTGTACAACGATGTATTTTAGCATCAATTTCTGCTCCAATGTTTCTTCAGCTTCAGCTGCCTTCGGCTGAACGACGACAGCACTTTCTCGAGATCGGCCGGCGCCAACTTGGAGATCGACAGGGAGAGCTTGGCCCAGGTCAACGTCTCGCGCATATCTCCTTCTGCAACGAGGCCAAAATCATTGGCCGCCGATACGACACGCACACACAAATCTTACGATGCGGAAATGGCTCCCCGATCATGATCCGATCGACGTCGTGGCCGCACGCAGCATACGCGGATATGAAGCTCGAAATCACTGCACGCAATAACAAATCACCCAAATCTGCACAGCAAGCTACAAAACCGCCATACGATCGTGCAACGAGACGAACTGGGCGGGCCGGTACGATAATGTCGCGCATCGGCTCAGGCCCAGGACGCCGTACCGTCCGCCGCCGATCTCCACCACGCAGACGATGTGCCAGAACCGTTTGCCCCCGATTCGAGACCCGAATCGGAGCGGGAAGCGCGTCCATTCGCGCTCGGACATCGTCAGACGTATGGCGAGGGCGCAGGCCTCCAGGCATTTGATCGGCAACGCCTCCGAGACGATCAAGTCGGCCGAGCGAAGCAGCTCGGAGAACGGCGCCATCTTATCGATCCTTGTCAGCGAATGAGCGCAGCATGGTCTGAGACGTGACAAGACCGTACTTAAAGAAATTGAAACTCGTGTGGTTGTACTCGAACGATTCGATATAGTCCTGGAGCTGGCGCAGCTTAACGTTGGGCGACATGGCCGCTGATAGTCGCGGCAGCGCCGTCATCGTTGTGGCAATCGGCACGCGCTCGGAAAAATCGGCCGACCACCGAAAATGATGCGTCGTGAAATTTGTGTATTTTTTAGGTTGATACGAAGATGTTCAGACTCGCCATCAGCGTCTCGATCGACTCCGAATCCTTTGATTGTTCCGAACGCTGTCGTAAGATGGAATCGAGATGAGCGCGAGCCGGGCCGCAATGTGCTACCAGGCGCTGCAATAATCGCGCAGCGAGCTGATCGCCCTGATCGACGTCTTTCATCAGATACGGGACGATATGCAGGCAGCTGAATGCAGCTTCGCTACCGTCGACGTCATCGATCAGGACGGCAAGTGCGGCGTAGACATGCTCATGGGCGTCGTCGGCCGTGACGTGACGGTTAACGACGCGAGCGGTGGCTCGAGGACCCAGCACCTGACGTAATGTCGCCGGATCGCTCAGAAGCTCCTGGCCTGCGACGAACAGCGCCGCGTCCATTTCGCAGATATGGCGCAGGGCGATGGCCGCATTCGTTCGCATGCTGTTATCGGTATGGTGCCGGACGATATCGCAGAGCAGGGCGATGGTCGAAGACGACTTCGACGCCGCTTCTTTGCCTCGCAGAGAAACCGCCAACGCCATCAAGACGCCGGCGGCCGTTTTCGCGAGTTTCGTGCAGGGATGAGACAGCAGCGGCGTGACGGCGTCGACGGCGCCGGCTTCAATGAGAAGGTCGCGCGCGTCGGCGCAATTCGACATGTTCCAGATGCAGCGCGCTACCAGCAACTGCTCCTCGGCGGACGGCGCCGAATCCAGCAGCGCCAGCATCTGTTTATAATCGTTGAGGACGGCAGCCGTCGCGCGATCTGTATCACTATGAACAACAGAATGGATGGAAAAGCGATTCGGTTACAGGGCAGCAGCGATGCCAAGCAAGCAGCGATCTCGCAGGCGACCTTGGCGTTGGCGTCGAATAGGCAAAGCAGCAGACGGCTGATGACCTTCTTCGGCTTGAGAAGGTCGTTGAAGGAATCGGGAGCGTCGGCCAGGCGTCGTAAAGCACGCGCGGCGACCAATCGAACCTGCGGTTTGTTCGCCGTTAAGCCGTCGAGAATCAAATCGACGCCTTCGACCTGAAGGTCGTCAGAAAGAGCGGAGATCTCAGAAAATAACAGACTTCGTGAATGAAGGTGAGACGAGCTTCGAATAGGTTCAGCAAACGATGCAGAAGACGCCAGAGCAGAACGACGACCTCGCTATTACTGCTGACTTCGGTCTGAGTTAGCCAGAAGCGGATGTCGTGTAAGGCGCCCAGATCGTTGGCGATGATATGCGCTTCGGCATCGCCAAACATTGGGACGAGCGATGTCAACGTCTCCTGCAAAGCATCGACGCCGAGCTGGCGATTGTGTAGGGCGTCAAGCAGGGCGGTGAACGGGCTGATGCCAGATTTGACGAGCATTGCGAAAGGGGTTTGATGAGGTCGTCGTGTGTGACCGGATGTGAGGGCGGCTTAGGAAGTTCTCGATTAACGCAATGCGAGAACCCATAACAAGAGATAACCAGCGAATTGATCATGACATGACTCAACTCGGGAGGATCAAAAGTGAACGATACTGTACCTTTGGTCATCGAAATTTTTGAACAATGCTGCTAAATATCCCATTGAGATGAAAAAGTGCGCGCATCTTTTCAAAAATCCGCGATGGCTTGTTTTGCCGAAAATGTTGAATTGTGCAAAGAATCTTCGAAAAGAGTTTATAGAGCCTACGCAATACAGGATCTCTAATCTCGTGTATTTTTGAGCGAGTTCGTCTTTATTTTGATAATTTCTTTTATTCGGATTTGCATACAGTAGAACCATAATCATAGCACATCTGGTCGATGCACCTGATGATGCCATGCAACTTAGATATGTAGGATTTTCTTGTAATGGCGTCTATCACTACTGTTTTTTTTTCTATATCATCCCAGCTCAGTTCACATGCTCTATATGAATGCGTGTTTGCGGCTTCAAGGCATTCTTAAGACAGCCCTATAAGATTGAATAGTCAATAGTCTCAGTGCGATACTTGTTGCCTCTGGTGTTTCAATGTATTGGCTGTCAGACAGTTTACGAAATCCAGTAATTGTACTCAGTATTATTTCGTTGCCTATATTTTTCATATCAAAGCCTTTCCTAAATTCAACTCTTCTGATTTTGCAGTCCATACATGGATCCTCTTTGTCCATGTCATTCCGTAGTCCATCATCATTAAATGGTTCTATACATTCTGTATCTGGTTCATCATAGTCGTTGTTATCATAACCGTACTTTGTCCAAATTATCCGAGTAGTTATGAACTCACTTTTTTCAAATCCTAAAAGACCGAAGGTCGGGGATGGGGGACGTTCGAGGCTGCAAAAGTTGCCATCGTGGCAATGCAGGAGAGTTTTAGTGAACGTTTATAATCGTTTGTAATTTTTTTTAACGCAACAATGGGGCATTCGGAAAGATACGATTACTCTGAAAACCTGCAGTCGCTTCCCGACGGGACCTCATTCGGGTCAAGCACGATAAGATGCTTAGGGTCGGCGACGATTCCTGCTTTCTGAGCAATAGAACGCAGACAAGGTCGGTCGAGAATATGATGTGGAATAACGACGGTACAACACCCACCGTCATCAACAGGTAGAAATCCATATAAGTTGCCTTTGGTGAACGCATAAAGACTGAACATATACTGCCATTCCTTCTCGGAAAATTTGTTTTTCAGCTCCTTACATGGCGCTTTATACAGTCTTTTGATATCGCCGAAAGTTGGCCGAGAATATTTCGGAGCGAACTGAAAAATCTCATGCAATTTTATAGCAACAGACAACAGGTAAAGGCTCGCATCAATCTTGCTCGTGCCCTCCTTATAGCGTTTGTGCTGGGGTTTTGATATCTTGCTACTATCGTATTCAATATTAGTATACATTCAGAAACAACCAAGGGCCAGTTCTAGGCAAATTTTGGCAAGCGTACCAGATGGGGCAGGGGCAGCGTCGGCGAAACAGCACCCGATATTTATGCCGAAATTAGAAGACCCGCACTTGCGACAAGCCTGCTTGCCATTCGAGAGCTCGTAATAATGATGTGGATGGATGAGCAGATTTACCATTACGATCGATTCTGATCAATGAACAATGGAAAACAAGTCCGTGACCAGATATCATATAATAACATTTGACATTCAGACCCCTGAATCACCGTTTTTTGAAAATCCCAGTGAGATGAAAAACTGCGTGATGTATTCCAACATTCTGCGCAGGCTTGATTTGCCGAAAATTAAATACAGGTGTGAAAAGTGGAATTGTGCGAAGAAACTCTGAAAAGAGTTCATCAAGACCTCGCAGTTTTGAATACATGAATGAACGCACTAATGTTGTTTGGGCCGTGGCGGAGTGCGCCCGCGATCCCATCGTGAGCTCATAATCGAGGGGCTCTCGCGTTTCAAGCATCATGAGCAAGCTGTCCAGTGATACCGTTCGCGAGAACGTCAAGAAGATCCTGGCCGCCGCCCAGGAGAAGAAGCGTAACTTCACCGAGACCATCGAGCTTCAGATCGCCCTGAAGAACTACGATGCCGCTCGTGACAAGCGTATTGCTGGTAAGCCTGAGTCATTGCTTTCTTTCTCCAACATGATGAGTTTCGCTGTGTCGCCCCAATCGGACTATGTTTTGTCGAGAACAACAGCACTGACATTTCACTTTTATCAAATCATGTCTTCTTTGGTGTCTGTATATTAATTCGTTTATAGGTCAGGTGAAGCTGCCTGTTGTCCCTAAGCCCAAGTCTCGTGTCTGCATTCTTGGTGATGCTCGTACCTGTGACGTCGCCAAGGAAAAGGGTCTCGAGTACATGTCGGAAGACGACCTGACCAAGTTGAACCGTAACAAGAAGCTGGTCAAGAAGCTGGCTCAGCGCTACGACGCTTTCCTTGCCTCCGCCTCGCTGATCAAGAAGATTCCTCGTTTATTGGGTCCCACCCTGAACAAGGTCGGCAAGTTCCCTGGTGTCCTGGCTCCCAACGCCGACCCCGCCGAGAAAGTTGCTGAGATTTCGTCCACGATCAAGTTCAACTTGCGTATCAAGAAGGATCGCCCAATGTGCATGGGAACGGCCGTTGCCAACGTCAGCATGTCCGAGGATGACATCGCCATCAACGTCACCTTGGCTGTCAACTTCATGGTGTCGCTGCTCAAGAAGAAGTGGCACAACGTTAAGCGTCTGTATTTGAAGAGCACCATGGGTCCGGCTTTCAAGATCTATGGTTTCTAAGCAGCTCTTGCGAGCTTTGTATCTTTACCAACTGGATTCGATTTCAATCCGTTGGGAGCGAGAGCCCCGCTAATAAATATCGTCGTATGAACTAATCTGTGTGAGAATATAGCATATAACTATAGAGATAGATTATTGGTACTGTTGTCGGTTTATCTAGTATTGACTCGATAAATAAGCATGATTTGTTGGAACGGAGAATTATTGCAGAAACAGCAACTTGCTATATACATAAACACACAATTAACATTAAATATCCAGATGGGAAGGGATGTGGGGTCGCGTTCTCAGACTGGAATACCTCCAATCAGTCTCTATAGGAAGAGCAGTTTTTGATCTTGGTCTTGAAGATTTGAATTGCCTTAAGCTGCCTTCAAATGAGTCCGATAATTTTGTGCTTCTGGAATCCTTCGAGCTGAAGTGGTTTGGGTTAAAATCTACCACAAATGAGTCGTGTGCAGGCTTGGATGCCTCGGACCTAACGAATTCAGGTTACCAGACAGCGTAGACAAATATACAAAAAAAATGTAAACGGATGGAAAATGCTATCAAGTGGCTAACTACTATATGGTATATAAAGAGGCTGAATTGAGCTTACATGACGGGCCGAAGCCAGGGATGCTTCAGATGCTGCCGCGCTGAGACTCGCAGACTTGGGTCCAGATGCAGCATCGGTATTAAGAAAGCCGCTATCTCCATAGCGTCAGAATGTCGGAATCCATAGCTTTCTACAAGTATTTCATGCAAGTGCCACTGAGTCAACTCAGGAATGCGTCGTAGCCTGCCATCTGGAAGGAAATAATGCTGTCCTAATGGGGACCTGATGAGATTCTGAGTTGCAGTACCCAGAATTTCAGCTATTAAAGCAACATGGTCATCATCCCTAAAGCAGATCAGCCTTGAGAAAACGCCAATTTGACAAAAGCAAAACCTCGACACTCTGGCATTCTCATTCGGTTTTGGATCAAATAAGTAATGCCCAGTAAGCAATTCAAAGGCAATGCATCCCAGCGACCAAATATCGGCTGCACAACCATCTAAAATGGAGTAAGGAAACAATTTTTAAAGCCCATAATCAACTCACAGAAGCTCCTGACGAGAACTTCAGGTGCGCGATATTGCCTTGTAGTTATATATTCGCTATGGCGATCGAAGGCATGGCAAGCATTGCCCAAATCAGCGATCTTTATAACTGGAGAAGGGAAACTGAATCCATCTTCCGACCACATACTCTCGTCGCTCTTGCGATAACGCCCTTCAGCTAAAGCATTCATAACCTCATTGCTTTTGGTAAGAATGTTTTCGGGTTTCAGATCAGTGTGAATCACATGACATTGACGATGAAGGAAATCAAGCCCCCTAAGAGCATCACGAACAATAAGTTTTACACTCGACATCGGAACCCTTTTGTTAGGGCTGTTCTTGATCAGATCGAAGAGGTTGCCGCCTAATGGCTCCATTATCGTACAAATATGCTTTCCTCCAGATCCCATAACGTCAAATCGACCCAGCATTTTAACTACTGGGAGATGCACAGTGGGAATATTCATCGACTTTGAGACGGTATCGATTCGTTGCAGAATTTTAATTTCTTCGAGAGCCGAGTCTAAATATTGTTTCTGACCCCTCTGAAATTTGATAGCAACATGACTGCACGGAGGCTTCATTTCGTAGGAAAACGACTGAAGATCCGCTGCAAGCCATACTGTTGAAAAATGTCCCCATCCAAGTTTCTTGACGATCATATAACGTTTTTGGTACAACTGGCCACGATAGACCTATCTAAACATCAAAACTGGTAGCGAGGATAATAGAGAAAGAATTACGCAATGAAATCCGCCTTCGTGGTAATTATTCAAACCTTCCTCACTGCGAAGCAGCTTATCAAGATTATAAAGCTCGTGTATGGTCTTTCCACTATGGTAATAGGCGAATGCATCGGCGTAAATAGGATCCGATTCCGATACAGCAAATTCGACATGACGCTGAGCATAATTTGGTTTGAACAACTGCCCTTCTGACTTTAACGACCGCGAATCCGGCTTCGACAGAGAGCTATGACCCATCAACGACCCCAAGCTATGCCGGCGGTTGCAAGGTTGATCACGTCCAAGAAATCGGCCCCCGCTCGGCGCGGCCAGAATGGCAATTTGAAGGCGGCGGTGAAATGACGACTATCTGAAAGAGAGACAGAAAGCGCTCTGAGAGATTGAGTGTGTGTTGGTGGCAGCAGTCAGTCAGTATGCGACTGTGTACGTTACGTGTAGAGTGTCACCCACGACGTGGCCCGGCCTGTTATCCCTGTCATTGGAAGTTTGTATGAATGTCCTTGATAGAGACGGGTTCATACCGATTACCGAGCCGATATCGGATACCTAAATCAAGATGGCGACCGGCCCTGCAGGACGCCAGATCATCGTCAAGGTAAGCGCAATCGTCGTGTAAGGAATTAGCGCGATAGCGGGATCTTCATAAAAATTTGCGTTTCAAAAGCGAGCGGTAATCAAATATTCAGTTTCTAAATCATGATTGCCAATAAATAGTTTCCCATTTTTTTATATAATTTCGTTAACGCGAGAGAGAATAAGCTAGAAACAGTTTCACAATGTAAGGTAGCTGTGAAAACCAAACCATTCTTAGCGAAGCTGTTAAACCCTCCTAGCAGCAACCTGTAACCCGCCTTACAGATCGAGCATGTCGACGCTAGCATAGCTTCATGCGAAGGCCCGACGCCCTCTCCCTTGGGATTCCTTCTAGCAATTCTGCCTTCAATCGTCTCAATCGAGTCATCAAGAATGCTGTCGACTGTAGCCTGCGTAGGAGGAGGCCGCATCGCCTCATTACAACTTCCCATTTTAGATGTCACTGATATCGGGCTAGCCTTTATTCAGCTGTAGTCGGCAAGCATATAGCCTATATGGCTCCGATCGGTGGCATCTTCATTAAGCTTGGCTCGTTAGCGGTTCGAATGTTGGCGAAACCGGTCTCGAAGGTGCCAAATTTGTCGAAGTGTCTTTGTCAGGCTTCTGAATCAGCCTGATAGACGTTTGTACAACAATCCAAAACGCATCCCACATGGAGGTAAAACGTTTGCTGTTTCGGATAATTTGCTGTTTATGAAAATCACCAATACAGAGCAATTTTTGTCAATTTCGGCCAGTTTCATCACAAAGTGCAATATAAATTCCAGGTATCAAAAATCTATTTTACTGTCATGAAGAGTTCGAACAATTTGTAGGCTCGCTTATTAGGACACAGAGTAAAGACGGTGAAACCTCTTGAAGAAGAGAAAGCTCTGGAAGTAGGAACAGGTCGGTTGTTTACAAATCGCCGCCACTATTGCCTCGAAACGACGTTGTTTCCAGACACTATTAGTGAACTGATCGTGTTCGGTGTTGCCGGACTCTGCATCTCTCTGGAAGTTTACCGGAATATTCGTGCATCTGAGAAAGCGAAGCTTGCCGAAGAAGAGGAAGAGCGTCAAGAGAAACAGGTTGGTTGGTTTCCTGTGCCTGTCTCTGTCGCTTTGAATGGCCTCTTTATTGAGCACCTTCTTGTTTCAACCTTGAGCGATCCTTTATAATATTGGTCCTAGGCAATGCTAGATCGATTCGCAGCTATCGAATCCGAGATTGGAGAATTGAAGGAGAAACAAGCAACGATGGTGCGGTCGTTGGAAGATTCGATAGCGGAGCTGAGGTCCTTCACATCGACAATCCGATCCAGTCCCAAATAGCAACTCCAATCACTGCCTTCTCTTGGCCATTGTACTATCTAATACCATTTTAAGCTGATCGTAAGTTATATCGGGAAATATAATACACTCATAGAGCAAGAATCGTCAGACCTGTATTGATCTCGAAACGATTTGGCTTATGTCGTGAATCGCAAGTCGATTGCCTTCCGTTCCGCATACTAGCAACGGAGAATTCGGCTGAGAAAGATGTGCTAGCCCCATGCTCCAGATTGCTACCGAGCTCGAATAGCAGCTGCCGTGATTTGATGTCCCATAATCGGGATTGGAGGTGCCGGCCGCTAATTCTGTCATCGATAGCCGCATCAAACACCCAACCGCCGTGCTCCAGCTCGTATCCGATTTGCTTGCCTTCAGATTGAACTCAGCAGACGGAAATCATCCATAGCAACTGATCAGAAATCGTCGACAGCAGAGGTGTAAACTGGTCTAAGAAAGTTTTCAAAGTCGCACCGGTTACAATATTGTATTGTAGCCAACATGAATCATAACCACCGAGGCCAACGGTGTTATCGTCGATGAAACCGGATACACAAATCTAGTGGAGTTTGAGAGATGAGTCGCAGATCCCAAAACCGAACAGATCCGTCTTTAGACCCTGGAGCTAGGATTGTGCTGCTGTTATTAACAGCTGGACTATTAACGTCTACATTATGCCCTTAGGGTTGACATCACCCACACGAACATCGAAAATTTTGATGCGACAATCCTAGGAGACAGAAGCGACTTCGAATAAAACCAATTCAAGATCCACAAAGAACCCACCTGTGCTGTTCATATCAAACTCTCTAGATAGTAAAGCACCTTGGTTCCAGCGGCGGCTATCGAGACGCCTTCACGGATTTCGCCACGATCTTGGGCGCCTTGTTTTTTGACATTGACGATTCTGCGACGTCAGCATCCCAAACATAAACATCTTGGCCGGATGCAGAGGCCAACGTCGAAGTCTTCCTGGCTGTAAAGAAGCGCGAACGCGAAGCGCTGGTAAAAGTGCTTAAAAAAATGACGGTCGCCATAAACGGTGCCATCGAAGGACGACGACACGGTCCAATCGGAATGCGCCCATTAAACAGTATCAACCCAGCGAGTATGGCCAGATAGAAAGCAAACGCTTCGGTCATCAGCTCCATCATCAATAAACGTCTCAATTAGAGCTCTTGTCGGAATGATTTAATTCTCAGTTTCGTTCCATGATATTGTCAAATTGCAGTGAAAGCAGCGACGATCTCAATAATTTCAGGTCTGTTACAATGGTTTTAACCCGCAGTGTCAGTAGTTAGATAAACTGGATTCCAGGAAGCACGGTGCGACTTTATCAAATCAGCACATGCGGCAAAATGTGCAAACTGACCTCGCAGAATCGAGTTCGGAATCTCAACTGAGCCGAATTCAATCACCCATTATATTATCACAGCATCCAGAAATAAAAACTGATTTTGATCTGACCAGTAGTAGAGCTATCAGCGACAAACTTGTTAAAACTGTTCTGACTTGAGGCTCAAGGGGAAGCACGACAAAGGTACAGAAGTTCAATCATTTAGTCTAGAGCGGCAGTAATTGAACGAATAAGCAAGTACATAAATATACGCTCATTTACTAATGACACGATAATGTCAGATTACATAATCAGTGGATACAAAACGTCTGCAGGCAATCGTGGGAATATTGGAGGAACAGGAGGGACAACAGTTGTAGAGCCGCCGTCTGGTATGGTGATGAATGTCGCTGTTGACTTTAACTCGAAATTCTGTTTCTGTGTATCACTGAGCGTTTTCATGCGCCATCTGAAACGCAGCTTAGTGCAAATATTAAGCAAAACGGGAGACCAACGTCGTCGTTCCAAAGCGAAGCCTTGCCGCCAGAATTTTGGATTGCGGATTTGAGACGGAGCCGAGCGTAGCAGTTACGAATTCGATATTGATAGAATTCACGATTCCAGAGCACGATCGCGTTGCACTTGACCAAGTCTAGATCAAGCAAATTAGCATGTCAGACAAGATGGATGCAAGCAGCGTACGAAAGAAGCGGGTGGCGTTTCCTGTTCAAGTTGTATCCAAGTGCCAACATCAGTGTAGCTGGAGCTGCCCCATTGGCCGATGTACAATGGATTGTTAACCGTCAGATAGCTGAAAAGCTGCCCGGATTGGCAGGCGCTTTGAAGCTCGGTAGCCGACAATGATATCAAGCAAGATGACTGCAACGATTCATTAAATCCGACAGAAACATGACCTGCGTTTGAGCAGGAAGTCGACGGTCCTGGACCATCATTAATTCACCAAACATTAACAATTTTTTCACAGCCTACCCAGCACAGTTAAACCACCAATATATTGTTTAATCGCCTGTTTGCCAGAAACAGTCACAAGCTGGCCAGCTAGAACCGGATATCCCATCAAGTATCCCGGGTTGCCAGATTTTCCACGGCCCGTATCAGTCGGATCCCAGCTCTAAACCGGCGTCAGACAATTCAGTAGTCGCGCTGGTATTTATAAACCTTGAGGAAATCCACACTGAATGTTTGGTCGATTTTTGCAGCTGGAGAAGCCGAGCAGGTTGTGATAGTGGCGACGTCTGAGACAACAATATCGGCAGCAGCGGATACAATCTGGCCGGTTTTATCATAGCTCAGCGTATACGAGACCTACAGAAATGAGTCGATCTGCTGAAAAATAGATATTAGTATCACCTTCTTGAAGGCATTCTTACAGGTACAAGTCGGGGCATCATATGTAGGGGCTGGTACGCTTGGCAGCGAAGTCGTGATTCCGGTCGCTGGGTTTTGAAACGACACTGATCCGACGGTTACTGAAACATAGCTGGTGGCCACATCAGGCGTAGCCGTTGCCGACTAAATGGCATTTGAGCTGCTCCATATAGATCAAGAGGCGACAATCGGTCAAGCTTACCTTGCCAATACGGAGCTTGGTAGACACCAAGGACGCATCCAGCTCTAACGTACAAGCCGAAGCTATGTCGCTTACATATCGCGTGCAACTCGTCGTGCTTGATTGTTGAAATAGAGCGAAATTATTATCATCGCCTGTGGCTCCGAATAAGGAAAACAGCTCAACAATGGAGAGCAACATACAGATAGCAGTTAATCCTGCCTTTGGCATTGGTAAGAACCCCGACCGAAAGGGCATTAGACCCCTCGGGCCTGTCAAAGCAGCTACAATTGGCGATCCAGTCTGGTAATAGATCGATGCAGGAATCGAAGATGATGATGAAAGTGACTCGAAAGAAAACGGCTTCATCATGCGATAGGCGTTAAACATAGTAGCCGTGATATCGCTGGGCGGAGCAGCGAAATAAATTCCTTGCACAGGACTGTTCACATCCTGCAGGGGATCAACAAAAGCGAGAGGAATAAATGTGATATCATACCTGAACGCAGACCAAATTATCAACGAAACTGTAAACCAGCCCAGACCGGGCGTTCATATCCACCGATACAGCATCGACGCAGCGCTTAATGTTCAACTTAGCAGAGCTGTCGGGCAAGACGCTGGAGAACAGCTTCTGTTCTTCAGTTGAACAATCCAAATCACAGCTGCAGCCCGCATCACAAAGCGAATACGTCATATCGCATGTGCAGGGCCCTTACATGGAACATCATCGAACTGGCAAATGCCATGAATAGCTGCGATTACCGAGGTCTTGGATGAGAGACGCTTGCGTTGTGACACCAGTCACTATCGAATTCGGGTCAATCGCATACGTCGCATTCCACGCCACCGTCCTGGCCCGGACGGCGCCGGCCAGCACGGCTACAATCCATGCAACATCCATCCATCCATGCATCGGTGCACAGAAATGAACTGCGGCAGCATGGAGCCAGGACGGCAGCCGTCACAGAAACGCTGACAAGACATCCTCCCATGAAAGCGTTGCCGACCGCTGACGCCAAGTTCCGCCACATCGCGAACCAACATCGCGACCGACGCCATCGAAGCGAATAGACGAATGACGAAGGGGATGGCTGCGCCCACAGACACGCTTGCCATGGAACGCGGCGGGACCTGCGTTAGATGACAGAATTGACTGATGTGTCTGATGTGCTCACTGCTCACAGAGACAATGCGCGACGGTGCGTTCGCTGGCAGCTGCCTCTCACTCTGATCGATTACGTCGCCTTTGCGACTAGCGAGCAGTGGCGGCTCCGATCATGGGCCCGCTATCAACAATACACAGCTGTTGTCGGGGCTCTCCTCGTACCGGGCAGGACGACTTTGAAGATTTATTCGATCGTGAGAATATTAATTGTCGTTAAGCCGCGGGACGGGACCGGGGGGACAGCCGAGGGGCCAGCACCGCCTTGGTTACGGGTTCCGGAATACTTGCTTCCATATCCTCCTATCGGATTCCTCAGCGTCGTCCGGATTGACAGCCGGTGCCGGCTCGTCTCTGGATGACGTCGAGGCGTCGTCGTCTTGGTCTGCGGCGGCACTTGCCGAGACCGTCGATGTCACCAGCGAGCGTCCGGTCTCGAGATGGGCGTAGTCGTCAGTGCTGACGACCTCGCAGGGTCCTGAATAACGCCGAAATTCGTCGTAGGTTTGCTCAAGGCCATGGCTGGCGAATCGGGTCCATTTATCGTTATGACGAATCAATAGGGCGACCTGAGCATCGCACAAGACCGCCAGCTCGATCGATTTCTTCAACAGGCCAATCTGTCAAGAGGACAGCGTCAGCGACGACCCCATCGATCACCCCAACACACCTTCCGCTTTCGGAACGCGGCCGAACGCTTCTTTCCGATCGGCAGCGTCTGCAGTACGGTCCGGCTACGTCGTACCATAACATGGACCGCGACCTTGATGGTCGCAAAACGGTGTAAATGACAGCAGCTTCAGTCAAGCGGACTTGCGTACGGCCCAGGTTGACCTGTCTCTGAGGCCTGTCGCCCAAACCCTAGTCGCTCCCAACTCGCCGTTCTTTCATCCACGTTGTATTGGAGCGGGCCACGCCTCCCTCTGATTAATCATTTCTCCGACTCGTCAACGATTAAACAACCGCTACGCGTTTATGTATGCTCATGCTTACTGCAGACGACGCTATCGCCGCCGACGCCGCCGTTCGCGGCCGGCGCCGGCACCTGCCACCCGGGGCCGCCATGCGATGCCGGCACATCCCAGCCGGGGCCCTCACTAGACGCCATCGATTTCATCGCTCTCTGGCTGGAAGCCGCCAGGCTCCAGCAATATCTGAACAACAGTTGGGCCTAGAAAAGCTCACACAATCAAGGCTAGCACCGGAAGAGGACGCTCTGCGTGTCGAGCCGCGCTTCGTCCATCGACACGGCCAGCGCTTTCAGCACTCTTCGCCTCGTCGAATGCCAATGGTTCTTCACCGAGTTGTCGGTGCGTCCCGGGAGCAAACGGGCCTGTACGGAATCAGCGGATCGCCTTGATAGTGAAGGGATCCGTTACGATGGCGCTCCATTGCGACCCGAGTCGCTGATGGGCTTCGATCAGCACGTGATCGTCGTGTGCCGTCCATCGCTCCTTCGAGATCGACGGGTCCAGATGGTTTCTCCAGCTGCGAAAAGCGATCAGTATCGGCGGGCGGTGATCGACGCCGTACCGGTTCCGGCATTGCTTGGCGTTGCGTCCCGGCACGAGCCGAGCGATGGCCGACCAGCGTCGCTGAGGGCATTGAGCCAGCTGGGACAGCAGGACGTCCTCCTGCTTCGACCAGGTCCGTCGCTGGGTCCGCTGCCTGGGCGGCGACTCGGCCCAAATCTATCAGCAATGGTGAGAAGTGCGGTGCGGCATCGCGAATCCCAGCGACCCTCTCGACGAAGGCGTCGTCGTCGGCCGGGATGTCAGGCTTAGCAGGATACATGCTACGACTATACTTTGAGGCAAGTGCTGGTCTCAGACCGCGAAAATGAAAAAAAAGCTCGGTGAGTGGCTCGTCTCGGCTTCGCAGTCGCCTCTGAGACGAGCAGACAGTAATTCCGATCACTTTCGCAATGACAACGATATAGCGGACCCGATCGACAGTAAACCAGCGATTTATAATAATGGCGCGCTCGGCAGTTGGAACCGCCAACCGAACGTCTAGTCGAAGGATCAGTCCCGGCGCTGCCGAGTCGTATTGCCTTCCAGGCTCACAGCCTTTCTTGTCTCGATGTTGCTTTGTTCGGTCCTGTCTTAGTCGATTTAGTCGATTTGAATAGAGCATTGACAGCAGACGATCTTGTAGAATTTCGAGCAGTCCATGTTGAAGGTCGGACGTTGGATGCCCTCAAGACAATTGCAATTGCAGTTAATCAGGCCGGTGCAGTCGGGGAATTCGAAGGCGGGCGCCGCCGCATCCCTCGTACGAATAGCATCGCAAGCGCCCAGAGCCGCCACGATTCCGGTCATGACGAAGCCGCTGATATATAGAACCTTGACGAATAGCCATCCGCCGGCGACGTCCGTCCCCACCTATCGCATCGATTAGCAGTCGTTGGACTCAGAGAATGGGCAGCGACCTGATTGGCGCCAGCTTGATACAAGCCCCATAGCACCAACGACAATGTGAACAGGGCCAGCATCAGAGCGATTCGCCATCCGATAGGGACGTTCAGAAGCGGTTTGAACCCGTCTAAGAAGGTCGCGCAAGCGCTCGTCTTCTGTTCATCGCGACTATCTTCATGGGAAGTCGCTCTCATCAATGTTGCTGGCGACGGCGGCCGATTGCGTTGTCGCGACTCATCCGGGGCCCGCTCCATCTCGACCTTGGCCTTCTTTAGCCGAGACATAATCATCATTCGATGGCCGGGTTTCAATGATTGACCTTGAGCGGCCAGGTCATCGGCGACGACGTCCAGCATCATCTGCCAGCCATCGGAGTCCTCGTTCAGGACGAAATTGACATCTGTGAAGCCGGTGCGCTGGAATGCCGGTAGATAAGAGATCAGTGGCTCTCCAGCGAGGATTTCCTCCATTCCAGGTCTGTTTCCCTTCTGTGTCACAACATGGTCAAGATCGGGTCCTCGGTACCAAACTTAAAGAGCTTATACATTGTCTGGATCTTCGATTTCTGAACATTCTTCGACCTGAGACGACAGTTCTCGTTCAAAGCGATTCGATTAGTAAACGCTGAGGATTGGCACTTGTAGTAAAGGGGTTCAAAAGGCTCAGTTGAATTTGATTAAATCTCACTTATTCAAGCTTAGATTTATTACTATTCTTACATCGAGATATAAAACGCTTGATAGCAGAAATTAAATTTTGAATAAGCTGAACCAATAATCCGCCTCGCTTTCGATTCTTCAATTCAGTAGGGTGCCGATAAAGAACGTTGAACTGCAAACAATATGAGATACCGTCGAAATGATAGCGAAGGATAGCAACCATCATGCCGAAAAAGAAGGCTAGAAATGTGCTGGTGAACGCTATAACATTGAATGGCATTGACATATCTGGAGCTGGAAATAAAATGACCAGAGACTCAGTATACAGTCTTCGACCTAAAGAAGTAAAAAAGTAAAGTCATTGGGGCACAAACTTTCAGGTTACTGACCCGTTTTCATCACCCTCACTATGGCGGGACCTAAATCAAAGCCTCGGGATACATCGGGCCTAAAACACCACTGGTTATCAGCAATCTTCGAACAAAATCTAAGCTCTTACGGAAAGTCTGCAATCGGTAAGAATGCTTTCTCGAACTGGATTGAGAAAAGACATGTTGAAAATGCGGGTATGTCCAGCTGCATCTCTATCACCGCAGGCCGTTCAGATTGTCTGGCAGGCCGAAATCTAATGAAATCGGGAGACAAAGTGGTACCATTGATTCGCATTTTCATCGTATGAAAATGAAGGCGAAAATACCTACAGATTCCGAGATGATTAGACACAAACATTATTGCAACGAGAAGCGTCTTACCAAGGAAACGAATCGAAGACTGCGATTCGGTGAGCAACAGAATCGGTGTTAACAAAGGTATTTACGATGCCGCCAATATGGAGCCCTCTCCCAGTCGCATGGCGCTGAACTAGAATCGGAGATGCTTTCGCTGGAAAGAATCGATATTCGTCTCCTGGGTCAAACTCGAGCTCCAGCTTAGTCGGGTTGAAAACTATCGTGTTTTTCTACGACGATTAACAATCAGAAACATACCAACAGTGAAACTCCTACTTTGGTTCGTAGCGGAACGGAAGCCTTCAATCCTTGCACAACATCGCCCGTTCGAGTGGTATATTCAGTATCGAAGTGAATATTGCATGAAGAGCTAATCCTATAAATTATGAGCTGGCAAAAAGCAGATCTCAGAAAACAAACGAACGGTGAGCATCGAATTGGCCATTCTTTGACATTCTTAAGCAGAGATTTCACAGACCAACCTAAGATAGGGCCCAATAAGTAAGACAACTTAGCAAAGGATTTTACTTACGTCGATGCTTTCTGAGATATGTAGGGTCCAAGACAGCTGAAAGCCAGAATTTCGCAACCTACCGGTCATCACTATGAATTTTGCAAGGAATACAGAAACTGGCTTACGGTTTCTCTTGCAGATGATTTGGTCTGTAAAGAATAGATGTTAATACCCATGGAGTGATACGAAGCATCGTGAAGATCCAAAGGGCTCAATAAGGCTCCAAGTCCAGCTCTCGTTCTGCATGGAAGCAATTTGGCCCAGGGCGTGAGATTCTAAACACAGAATGAATTTGCATCTTTCAGTTTGAGCTGATAGAAGCTGAAAGCAGTGCTATATCACACCTCTGTGCATACTGCTTCTCGAGGCAGCACACCGAAAAACGAAGTATGCGAGTTGCTGTTGATATAATTGGATCCTGAATCAGGGGCGATGACGCTTTCGGGCACATCCCCGCCTGTATGTCCAGACGCTCCGATTTGTTCCAGAGAGGCACATATCATACCGCTTAACGATTGTTGCAATCCTTTCCAACGTTGCAGACTTTGCTTGAGTAAATGTCGTATTTTCAATGGAACATATCAAAGCTGACCTTTGGGATGCATTCGAGGTATCCTTTCGAATATATGCAATAAGCTGGCCGCCAGAAGGAGCAGGTATTATTGGCAATCCCCATTCAGAATAACGCCATCTTCCTTGGGTCAAAGATAAGTCGAACTCATCAACCTAAACATAAATTAATCTTGGACAAGAAAGTAAATTTCCAGGCCAGCTGACCTGATGTTTGACCATCACTTGAGCGATTGGTTTAGGAAACAAACGATAAAATTCATCATCGGGATTCAGCGCTAAGAAGACAATCAGAGCAAGCTCCTGGACGTACAAGGGAAATATGAATCCCATAAATCGAAAAGAATGTGTCTTCATGAGTCAGATGGTGACTGATTGCAAAAAGAAACGGTTTAGTCACCGACGTCGATTGATAGTCATATTGAATTCAAAGTGCAGCAGGACGCTATGATCAGGGAGTGGCCTAATCGTCAGACGTTCATGAAACCGCTCGCCGTCATCGTATGCTGCGACGACAGCAGCCAGAAGAATGGCTGCCAGGACATCAGACGACCTCATCAGACCGAAGTCTGATCTAAATGGACTCGACAATGCCAACCCCCATGAGTTCGGATACCAGTATTTCGTTACTCCTCCTATATCCGTTACCAGCTTATACATTGACAATCACCCAGAATCAACTAGAGATATCATAATAGCAGCAGGAGTTGGCTGTTTTTTTCGCCAAATTGGATTGGTTATCGGCTCGGTTTGATTCTGTATTCATGGCTCCGTTCCTACTTATTAGAAATTATTGCTGAAAATATTGATAGCCGTTGCAGATGTAAATAAACTGGAAGGGCCTTTTCAATATTCTTCATTAGTGACAGATCCTGCATTCTCTGTTCTGTTTGTTTGCTGTACAGACAGTTAGTTGGCTGAGATCTGCAGAAGACTCCTGTAAACATTGGCGTGTAATACAAGGTTGTTATAACACTCTACCAAGAAAATTTAGACAATTTATTGACAGTGATTACTTCTTGGCGAGCTCTGCTTCCAGTTCGTCTAGGGCTTGGAAAATATCAGCTACGAGACCATAATCAGCAAGTTGGAAGATGGGCGCCTCTTTATCCTTATTAACGGCCACGATCACCTTGCTATCTTTCATTCCGGCTAGATGCTGAATAGCACCTGAAATGCCGAACGCCATGTACAGCTCAGGAGCCACAACCTATTTGGAAAGACTCAGTAACGAAACTTAGAGGGAACAAATCGTTGCTGATGACAACGTCAGTCCTACCTTTCCAGTCTGACCTACTTGCAGATCGTTAGGACAGTAATTTGCATCTACAGCAGCACGCGATGCACCAACTGCAGCTTTCAGCATATCTGCCAGTTCTGAACCAAGAAATCAACATTCAAGAGGGTATACTGAAATATATTTAAATACTGTAGAGTCTATCGAAGTTCTCCTTCGACTTGAACGCCCTTCCTCCAGAAATGACGATTTTCGCTCCTGTTAGGTCGGGTCGATCTGATTTGGCAATTTCATCACTGACCCACTTCGTCAATCCTATCTCGTAATTGCACGTAAGTTCTCTAATCAATTCAGGCATGCATGACGTCTAACCGGTATCAGGGTTTTCAGGCAATTTTACGGGAGACACTTTGGCTTTGTTGGAGCCTGAAGCTGAAGCGACAGAGAAGGCGCTCGGCCTCACTGTTATAACTTTCACAGGATCTTCTACCTTCACTGTGGCGATAACATTTCCGGCATAGATAGGCCGTTTGAAAGTATCGCTCGACTCGACCTTAATCTAGAAAAAAAAATCTAAAAAAAAGACATTTGTCAATATCGCGAGCTTACAATATCAGAGACAGGTGCAACGTCAAGTAAAGCAGCAAGCCTCGGCATGAAATCCTTCCCGAAGGAGGTGGAAGGAGAGACAATGTGTGAATATCTAAAAATCAGCTTAGATTCCAGGTTTTCGTTATTAGCATACTGAATACTTGTCCGTTTTTTGGATGTGAGCAACGAGATTGGCGAAATTCTCTGGCAAAGCATGAGAATAAGCATCATGTGCTGCTGTCAATACTTCATCGACGCCTTCAGCAGCTTCTACAGCTTCTGATACGCCTAGCAATCACCGTAAGGACTTCGGTAATCACAACAGCATATGCAAAAGTAATGGTGGTTTAAAAAAGCACAAGATGGCCGAATTAAGACTGATTCGGCAACCGAGAAATGGTTTAAATTACTTTTAATATGATCAGAGCCAGCAGCGACCAAAACCTTGATGGGTTTGGAGTCCATTTGTTTAGCAGCTGCAATGGCTGACAGCGTCGTGGCTGACAGCGTTCCCGATGCATGTTCGGCCACGACCAAGGTGGCGAGATGACGCCGAGCTTTACCTGCAAACCTCAGCATGGTGATGACACCAACTTTAGAGGCTCTGTTAAGTAACACGCATATCACAGTCAGCAAGTACTGTAGTCTTCTCATTATACCATTTCGTTAAGAGATTCTCTCATAGCTTTCCTTGTAATTGCTGCCATTGCCTGATTCGTTGCACTCACAAGGAAGTTCTGTCTGTCGTCGATTTTCGCGAACGAAACTTCGACGTGCCAGTAGGACGCCTTCCAAGCTTCGTTCGCTATAGAAGTTGCTCTTGACTATGGGCATGCTGTTCATGCTTATTATGCGATATGATTGGCGTTATAGAAGATTTCTGTTCATACGATGTTTTCTGATCGAGCATTTATTAGACGATTTTGCATGTATAAATGTTGAGCATTTTATAACCACAATTTGCTTCTCTTTCTTTTGCGCTTGCAATTTGACAGTTTGAACGTAGTCATTATTTCCTCATTCACTCGCTGATTGCCAATATCAATATACACCCTATGGTTTGGCTGCTCTGTATATCCCTTCCAAAAAAGCACGAAAGACAGATTCGTAGTTTCGACTGAGAGCAGAAATACTTACGTACGTTTTCCATCGCTTTCCAACGAAGATTGAATTATTTATAATTTGTTTCAAAGTACAAGCTCCTTTCACAGAGCAACACATGGTGTAGGCTGGTTGCTTAATTTAAGAAATTTTTCAATGAACTTTTGTCGCTGTCACAGAGGAGGCGACCTCTTTCACGAGCGCAGCCTACACAAGCATGTCTTAGACGTTAAAGATCTGCTCTAGACGGCAGACTAATCCCATTCCATTCGCGAGCCAGAGCAGGTCGGCAGCATATTGCCGGCTGTCTATGGTCCTGTTATTACCAGCCATGGGCGTGGATTTGCTGACGCCGTCGTCGATGTCGTTCGCTGATGCCATGGGCGAATTCCTTCAGAAATACGACGGTATTCGCTTACAGCCATTGCTGGATTCGCGCTTATGACCTACCAGGGCATCCTTCTTTGAAATCGTGCTTCAATTCGGGAGAAATTAAGGAAACGCTCACCACTTTGGTCCAATTTCTGGCCGATCGGAGCGCCGATGTTTTCCAGCATGCTTCCGAGATCGTTCAGGCTTTGAGATGCATCAAATCGCTGACACGAGCCAGGACCGAGCTCGACATATTGCTCGAAGAACCCGTAATTCTAGCTGCTCAGATTTAGGCTTTTTTATACCAACGGGTTCTATAGAATTCCATCTGCATTATCAATCTGGCGTCGCGTGATATATCTGACGACGCCAATGTCAGGAATCCGATCGCGAACGAAGCGATTCGCATCCTTATCAATTTATGCATCATTTGTCAACAGCGCGCTCTTGCTGTCTTGCATCAGCAAAAGTACGTTCGCTTTCGTCGTCATCGTGGCGTTTTGACACTAATTTCCAGAGTCCATCTCCAGCTCCTGAGTCTGCTTAGCGACGTCCCAGCAGCGCCGGCCAACGACGATCTCATATTCGCCATCTCACGATTGTTGTTCTACGTCTGCCTGGACGACACCATTCTTTGCCAGGTTCGCGATGACACGAACGCCATCGGGCTTCTGGCCCAGAAAGTCACCCAGTACGTGGACAGTAAGCCGTCGTTTGTTGGCCCATTCCTTTAGCGGTCTCTGATCTCGGCAGGTTCGGATCCAGGAAGCATCTCGTTGCTGCCCAGCAGCAGCAGTACGACCTGCCTGGCCCTGTCCGAGCTGCTTCGCGTTCTGTTCGCTTTGGGTTCGGATCAGAAATTGTCGGCCGATTGTCAGGAGGTCTGGCAGGTATGGTGATACAATGGTGTGGCGGCGTTTATTGATACTGAGACAGTCCCTGACGGCGCCGCTGGTTCGGCTTCTATTAGGGCAGAATACCGAGATTCTGTCGCTGTCTCATGAAGAATTGCAGGCGGTGCCAAAGTCGCCCTATTACACCCTGATGCTGGGTTTGGAATCGCACCGGTTGCGATCACACTTCCTCACATTCACGAATAGACATTGTGCATTTGTTTTACTGCTTTGATGCGGACAGTTTGCGATCTTTAATGGATAAGGAAGTGATTCACAGAATCCTGAACATATTAGAAGTTCAAGCTCGGTATAATTGTGCTAGGTCGGTCACCCGTTAAGACAATCCGTCAAAACATGCTAAAGTTTCTCTCAAGCGTGGAAAGCGCCTTAGTTCCAATACTAATGGTTTCGAAAAACCTTTGCGAACTGAACTCTGAGGTCGCCCAGGATGTGAAGGCATTCGTTTTCGGCGAGGAATTCGCCAGCAACAAATTCCTACAGTACCTTTCCTGCTCTCTGTCTTTAATATTCTAAAAACATCTATTGCTATAGATATGAGTTCGAAGCTGGCGATACGACATTATCGATGCCATCCAATGGCTCCGGATCGAATTCGCCTCCGCCACCGCTTTATAAAATCTTACGGCAGCTGATCACCTCCTTCAATGTAAGATGATTGGTTTCTGTGCCGATCGAGTCATTGATGTTCACAAATAGCCAACTCTCAAGGAGGCTGTAAGCCGGTTCCTGTTTACGATCTGTGATTCTGATGCCAATGAATACATTCGGGTGGTCGGGTTTGGCAATGCCATAGGATTGCTAACGCAACTGAACCTGCCGGGATTTAAAGTCCCATTAAATTAATAGTGTTTTACTGGCAGTCGATCGCTTCTGAACATTCTCGAAAAAACAAACTCGTTCGTTTCTTGCGGTCTCAGCAGGCGGCAAATGAGAAGCGTAACAGCTTCGCCTTCGAACGCTTGATACTTGGCCCAGACGTCGTCGATGCTACGCTGGCTGCTATAATGCGCCACCATAGTCTTCGGCGTATGCATAACGACCACAGCCAAATGGCAACCCACAAAGCACTGCCAGCCCTTGAGCCTGTCAAGACATCAAAGAAAAGACAACGAATACGCCGAGCGGTCTTCATGAATTCAGCATTTGCTCAGCCGAATCGGCTGCAATCGTTTCATAGCAGCAGTCATTGTTATCGAGCTCAAATGGCTACTACGAGGATTGGGGCTTCAAGCAGGATGAGGACAACTGCGCTTCGACTCAATGCGAAATCGCTGCGAGGAAATCACAGCCTCAGTAAGAAGCAAGTTCAACGCCAGCAAAAGCAACACATTCGGATCGGGATGAAACCCTCCCAGGCTGTATTTACAAGAAAGACGCAGCGAAACGGCACCTCGATAAATGCTGCTTGATGATGATAGCAGCAGCCATCACGAGCTTCCATTACGACATTCAATCGGAATGCGGGGCCAGTATTCACCTCCTGATCAACAATTCGATGCAGATCTGCGACGAGATCCGGGTTCGGGTCACGAGACGCAATCCGGCCTTCTTCGGCTCGAAATCGTCGTACAAGCAGAGCGACGATGTCGTCGGCTTTACGACGACGTCGGGCTCGCGTTTCTGCACATCCAGGGCGACGTTAATGGCGGTCACCATCGCTACGAGAACGAATCAGTATTCGGGAATGGTGAGGTCGATAGGGCGACCTGCACCGACAGCGTACAGGCGGACGACATCGTGCCGCTCGTCCAGCAGCAGATAACGAGCGCGTTTCGACAAGAGCGTGATCGTTCGGCGTTCCGACGAGCCTCGTCGGACGTAGAGGTCGTTGACGCGCGCCTCGGCGCGAATCGGGGAGCGCTTCACGCAATCGTAGCAGGCCCGGTCGTACAGGACCTGATCATCGTCACTGCCGACTTCGTCGACGTCAGTCAGGTCCATGATGGCGTCATCGCGAACCCCGGCGCCGTCATCGCCCGACATTGACACCACCTTCGGACTGCGAGTTCTCGATCTTTTTCCAAAAAATTGCGCATTTTCCTTTCTTTTCTTGTCTGCTTTACATTTGCGATGGAATCGGCTTCTTTCGACACGTTTGTCCTATAGGAAAATTCTGAAGAGAGGCATGACGTCTGATTAGGGATCTTGGGACCTCCAGTATTTCAACAAGTCTATCTTTAATCTCCAAATGAACAAAATTTGAATGCTGCTCGGGGAAAACTTTACAGAAAACCATTGCCTGGTATAAACTATTGTAAACAGATCATGAGCGGGAAATGTCGGCCTAGGTGGCATTTCCACAATTCAACGCCTGGCTTGTGGCTTATGATCTCATAATGGAGGTTATCTAGTTAAGTATGTTAGCAGATAAGCGCTGTTAGATCAATCTCGAGATATCGATAGCGTTGACTCACGCTAATTCAACCGGAAGCATTGCCTTCCGCTTGCATACTAAGAAATAAAACACTTCTTCAAACACATTCCAGTTCAAAACCCTCTCCCGTCTAACAGATTAAGAGTCCCACTTGTCTCTATTTATAGCTGCGTGGAGTTTTGCTGCAAAGACTAGCGAACATTCGGAAGAGAGGTACAACCCTGCCAGGGAG